>PVJX010002824.1:0-120319 GCA_004027295.1 Dolichotis patagonum | reverse complement strand
TACAAAGAATGGAAGATGACAAGAGGATCTATAACTTAAGAATAAAGTATGTGAATGAAGAAGCAGGAATCAAATCACAGGAATTACAAAGGCTATTCACAGCAATTATTAAAGAAAACTTCCCAAGCATAGAAAAAAGAAATGATATGCAGAGGTATGAAGCATACAGAACTCCAGCCACCTACAACCCAAACAGAGCTACACCCAGACACATAATAATCAAGATCCCAGAAATTCAATATAAGAACAGAATATTAAAAGCCATCAAAGAAAAGAAACAGATCACCTATAAAGGAAAACCCATCAAAATCACGGCAGACTTCTCAGTGCAGACCATCAGGTCAAGAAGAGCCTGGAGTACAGTAATTCAAGCACTGAAGGAGAACAATCTCCAGCCCAGATTGGTGTATCCTGCAAAACTCTCTCTAGAAATTAATGGAGAAAAAAGATGCTTCCATGACAAAGAGGAGCTAGGAGAATTTGTGACCACCAGTCCAACCGTACAAAAAATACTGAAGGACATTCTAGGGAGAGAGAACAAGAATACGAGCATTTCAGGAACAGTGGCAGAGAGGCCTCAGTAAACGAGGCAGACAGTGGAGTGGAAGAGAAAAATAGACTATCAATGGCAGAAAAATAGAATAGCAGAAATGAGGCAGAGAAGATTGGCTGTAATCTCTAATATAGAGGGCCTTGAAATACTAACAGAGAGAAACACAGGCAGAGTAGATCAGGAGATAGGGTCCATTGAGCTGCTTTATATAGGGAGGCAGTGGGACCCAAAACAAGCAGTGCACCCCATGGGAGTGAAAGGGGAGGAACTGTCTAAAAAAGGGAGGCAGAGGATATTGTTAATGGGGTAACAAGATTTAAAATTTACATTATTCTTACCACTCTGCTTGGATGGATTATGTGCTGTTCCAGTTTGTCTACTTACACTAGACTTGAAGACATGGTCAGCTATCCCAAAAATAAAAGGACATATTATGGTAATCATCCCTAATTTTCCTATCAACTTAATCTGAAGCCCTTTATAACTTATACTGTCTTATTATGGCTGATCTTATTTGAGTCTGGTTTGTTAGATTGCTACTTTGTATTGACTGATTTTATTTAAATCTGTTGTGATGAATAGCATCAAGTCTAAGAGTATAGGCAACTACACTGAAGATGACAAGATTCACTATGATACCCACTCTGGTTTGATTATTACTTGCTTTTGAAGTCTTATAATGTCTCTAATGCTTTGTTTTTATTAATGTTGTTATATACTGCTGAGACACCATGGTAACCGTTGTAGATCACCTTATATTGCGGTTTTATGTGACTTTTCTGCCTCATGCTTTTCTAGGAATTGTTTTGTTTTATCTTGCTTTGTTTTGTTTTTCCTGCTAATACAGAAATGATAGATATACATGTAGAGAGTCATGCATGTGTAGAGCTTATAAACAGTTTACGAGAACCAACTATATTAACACATGTTGAAATAAACAACTACTTTGAAGAAAAAGAGACACTACAATACCCAGTGCTGATTCCATAATGTCATGATGTGAAGTCCAGCAAAACTATCACTTTTTGTTCAAAATGATCTTAGCTTGCTTTGCCTTGTTTAAGTTCAATACACATTAAGGTATGGACAGCTGCTTTGAGGAGAATGAGAGACACTATGACAGCCATTCTTGGCTTTCCTAATGTCTGGTCTTGAAGACCTGTAATGCCCTCCTCGTCCTGCTCAGATCAATTCCATACTAGGTTGTTTCATGTGAATTCCCTGTATGTGAAAATATGGACAACTATTTGGAAGAAAACAAGAGTCAATATGATAGAGAGTGAATATCTCCGATTGTCTAGTTTTGAAATTTTTGTCTCTTACATTGCTTTCTTGTGATCTGCTTTGCTCTGTTTTGTTGTATTTAATTTTACCCTATTGATATAATTGCATGTATATTTGAGTGGGTAAGATGGATGACCATATTGTTGTTTTTGTCAGATCGTGGAACAGAACTGTTAACAGTCTCACTGTTTGTCTACTTTACATGTTTTAACTTTGTAATTTGAACAACTATTTCCAAGCAGTCAGTATGTAATTAGTCAAGTAATAATTTCTTAGGTTTTATTGTTGCTGTACTTTTCCTTTTTTCCTTGGAATACTGTATTGTCGCTACCCTTTATTTTGCTTTTTTTTTTTGTTTTTTTTTCTCTTTAAATACAATTATAAAAAAAGAATGAGCAGTAAGGGCCAGGCATAGTAGCACACACTTGTAATCCCAGCCCTCAGGAGGCTGAGGCAAGAAGATCACCAGGAGTTCAAGGTCAGCCTGAACTATACAATGAGACCCTGTCTCAAAAAATGAAATGAAATGAAATTTAAAAATTAAAATGACCAGTTAAGGAGGCAATTAAGATTTTCAAGCAGAAAAGTTAAATGATCCAGCCTGGGTTTTATCAAAGTTGTTCTCACAATCACATGTAGGATGAAAGTGAAAGGAGGCTAGAGACAAAATGATCCATAAAGACATTTTTGCAATAATCTGTGCAGGTTTTTTGGGGAATAAAACAGACCAGAATCACTAAAATGAAAAACGAAAGGATGAACATGAGTGATCCGGGTTATACCCAGCTCCGTCCCAGAAAACCACAGTAAAGGCTATGGCTATCCCTCAGCTGCACGGATACCCACTGGACTCCGACAGTGTTCACGGACCTCGGAAGACCTGGTCGGCCTCAGCGCCTGACACTTCTAACCTGCTTGTCTTGAAATCGTGTCTAAAGCTTTGAATAAGTTAAAGCCTTGGCTGCTGTGTCAGTCAGCAGGTGCAGTGCATGAGATCCTCACTATTTAGCCAGATGATAGGGAAAGACCTTAAGGGCCAGGACAGTTTTGTGGGCACAGGCTAGACGGAAAGAGGCAGTGCGTGAAGAACTGTGGGCTTGCAACAGGCTGTATGGACACCAGGAGAAGAACTTGGGCAGCTCAGAGAGCCAAACAAAAAAGCGCACCGACGCCACATCTCCCTGACCAGGTACTGTATCATATGGGGCACAGACACATCCACGAGTTAACGAGAAAAGGCTTTCTGTGTTTACTTTTTATCACTTCTTGCTTGGAGTTGGATTTTCTAATATATTTGACTGCTACTGCAGGAGTCAAAATGTATAAAAATCAAATTGAATAAAGGCACCTATATAAGGTAGCATTCAAAATGTGTATGTGTGCATAAGTCTCTCCCTCCCTCCTTCTCTCTCTTCTTCTCTTCCTCCTTTCCTCCCTCTCCCTTTTTCCCACCTTTCTTTCTGGCAATTGAACCCTAGGCCTTTGTCCTGAGCTACTGTCTCAGCCCCCTTTTTTTTTCTTTTTGGACAAGGTCTTGATAAATTGCTAAATTGCAGAGGTTGGCCTTGAACTGGCCACCCTCCATCAGCCTTCCAGAGTGCTGAGATTACAGCTGTGTGCCATCACTTCTGTGTGCATTTCTCTCTTTCTCACACACATGCGCATATATGCACATGCAAGCAAACATGCACAGCTGCTCCAAGAAAGACAGAGAAGCATGTAGGGCTCTGGGCCCTTGATCATCCTAGTTGTGCCTGTTTTCCCGCTGCTATAGAGAACTCAGCTCCCTCCCTCCACGCCTCTACTCCTCTCTCACACCATTTACTGCTTTAGAAATTGGATTCTAATTACTGAAGGAGAGAGTTCAGCCTAGTGTAATGAAAGATAGAAAAGGATTCAATCCTTGATGATCTCCATTTGATATAGCTACTCTGGCCAGGTGTGCAAACTTAGGGACCTCTTACTGTCACTGACCCTATGTTCCTTCACCTATATGAATATGGTGATGTCACCTGCTTCATGGGGCTGTGTGACATTCTAATGACATGATATGGGAAAGAACATGAATGGCTCTGAACATACATGAGACATCATTATGACTTCTGTCTAGGGTTCTAACACTTTAATTCCTTTACAGTTTTGTGGCATGGAGGTCTAACCTGGAGCCAGGGGAGTCCTGGCATGGATCGGAGACCTTCCAGACTCTCACAGACACATATAGCAAGTGCCCGCATTCTGCCTCCATGTAAGATAAGTTCATATGCATGCATACGTGAGTGTGCGCGCGCACACACACACACACACACAGACGTTTTTAATCTGAAAGCTACAGCAAATTTTCTATTCAGGTCTTAAATATGTGTTTCCACACCATTCCAGCTGAATCGAATTGGAAACTTCTCAAAAGTCTTCCCCCTCAGCTGTCTACTTGTGGCCTCAGAGACAGTGTCTCATTGGTTTTGCACCATCTGCTGGACTGTGCCTGGAGGTACAGGGCATGCTCTGGAATTGTCAAAGAGCTGCTAAACCTGCAAGTCACTGCTCCAGGGAAGAGGGGAGGCAAACCCTGCTGGGGGTGGCTGGCAGCCTAGTCAGCATTGGTGAGAAAGAAAGGCACGACAGAGAGCAACAGGAAAGACCCCCAACTGTCATTCTTTAAAAAAGGTAAAATGAATTGCAAGTAGTTGAATTCACTCCATCTTTTCCAGCACAATCAAAGCTAGTTCTCACCCTGGTTCTTCTTATCAAATGTAAACCTTAAGAGGAGGAGACAATGTCTTTAGCTTCTTTGACAACCTCCTTACTCTTTCACTCTTCCTTCCTAGTCTGCCCCACTCTGTCTCTCATATGCATACTAAAGACTGATGTAGGTGTGGGAATGCTCCGTACATACTCACAGTCACACTGATCAGCCAAAGACCTCTGAAGCCTCCAAATAGAGTTGGATTGTGGCCTTGTAGACAAGAGGTTCCGCAAGCTTTCAGTGCCCACTGGCCCTCCTCTTTAAAATGAGACAATACCACTAACTAATGGCTTCCTGAGGTCACAGATAGACATCTGAGAAAGATGTGCTGTCCAGAATGCAGCTGATCCAACAGCAGATGCTACTGAGCACATGTTCTGTGCTGAGTGTCAAGTGAGGTACAAGAACAAATGGGCAAAGGGAAAGGAGAAGCAGAGGAGTAAGATCATCGTGGTTCATGCCTTCTAAGAATTCACAGGCATACGCGGGTGACAAGATGCTCTTATAGGACAGAAGAATGAGCTAACAACTGTGAATGATAAACCAGTGACTCCTGGCAGTCAGGGAAGATACTGGGGCAATTGAGGAAGAGTTCATAGAGAGGATGCTGGAATCATCACCACAGTGAAAAATTCAACTTCTATGAATGATGCCCCAAGACAAGACATACAGTCAGTTTTAACCAGGCTGCTGAGCAGTGACCCAGGCCACGACTCAGCTCAAAACAGATGCACTGAACCTGGCCCTATGTCTGACATTGTCCCATTAAATCATCTCCCTTCCAGTCCCAACCTGCAGGTAGCTTTGGAGCTACCTTCCTCCTTCAAGCCAGTCCCATCTGCTTACTTCATTTGCTGTTCACCTGGACTCTAACAGAAGAGGAAAAAGACTTCTATCCCGTGAGACCCAAGAGCTCTGAATAGACACAAAAACTTTCTATGAGACTCCCAAACTATGTGTCACAAAATATTGGTCCTGTTGGAATATTAAGAGGCAAAAAGTACTGTCAAGCCAAGTGTCTTAGTTACTTTTTCACATTGCTGAAATAAAATACCAGACACTCAGTGTTAAAGGAGGCAGGGTTTACTTAGCTCACCTTTTGCAGAAGTTTAGGTTCATAGTCTGTTGACTCCAAGGTGGGGTCTTAACAGAGGGCATTGCAAAGGAGAAACAGTTCATGGTGAGCAGAAGACAGCAAAGTAACAAAGAAGCAGCAAGGACACCCATTTGGTTTTCTGCAGAGATAGAGACCTACATATAAAGATAGATACATACACACATGTCCCTGAATATCAAAGTAAGACATTCATGACATAAAATTTAGAGAATAAAGAAATTCACAAAGAAGAAAATTTTAAATCATGAAAAAGTGGGAAGCACTCTAGCTTTGCTGCTGAAAAAAAAAATCTCGAAAACTCTCTGCCACTTGGAAATAACCACGTGACCGTTCCCAGTGAAATCTTGCTTTTACTGTCCCACAAGTCACAGTCATACCTCATCCTCCCCATTATCTATTGAACCTTGCCAAGCAAAAAGCACTTGCTCTGCACATAACTCCCACCTTGCTCATTCTCACCAAAGTAAACACACTCAGAAATGAAAGCAAATAGACAAGTTGTATCAGTGCAGTGAACACGGAGAAGAAGCAACAGGCTGGAGCAGAGCCACAGGGTTCATGATGAGAGCTGTCACATTGTACCAGGCACCTCGAAATGATCCAGATGGGAACGGAGGGGGGTTCATAGAAATACATCAACTTGAGGAGACTAAAAGGGATACAATTCTGGATTTGGGGCTCCTTGTGGACAAAATGAAGAGATTAAATTGTACAGCATGTAAAGTCACTTCCAATGTGACTTGTCTATACATGCTAAGAGAAAGTAGTACCTATAGCAAAGCAAGCTAAATCTACTAATCTCTCAATGATTTCTTTCTCCTTGTCTTCTCATGTTCTTTACTCTCATTGTTATAGTCAGGGTTTGCAAAAATAACAATTTAATACAAGACACAACAATTTATAGTATTGTTTTTTATGATAGTCACCCAAAGAGTCAAATATAAAAGAAAGAGCGGAAGAAATCTGTCCTCACACTAAGGCCCAAAGAATCCAGCTGAGGGTCTAGATCCCATGGCAATAACCTTCATAAGTCCAGTTGAAGATGTAGAGCCCTTGAAAATGTCCCCACAAGTCCAACTGAAGGCCTAGAGCCCACAGTATCTCATGCAAGTCTGTTTCACTGATTAGCACAGGCAAGGCCCAAAGGTCAGTGGTAGAAGCCAGAAAGTCTGTGCCAGTGGGATGAAGGATCTCTGCCAGTAGGTTGAGGGTTCTGCACTGGAGCCGGGAAGTGATGCTCAAAGAGGACAAGAGCTCTCTCAAAAAGTACCATGACCATGCTTGCTAATAACAAGGTCCTAAGCTTCTCTGATAATGAGAACAGCCAAGTTCATGTCAAGAAACCAACATGACAAGCTACTCCTAGAGACTGAACAGCATACCATCTTCCCCTCTGGAGCCAAGAAGTAATAAAGACCAGAGCTCCCCAAAGTGAACCGCAGCCATTCTCAGCAACAACAAGGTCCTGAGCTCCTCTGATGATGAGAGCTGTCAAATTTATATCAGGAAAGAAACTTAACAAGCTCCACCAAGAGAACCAACGGCAACAGGAGAACAAACAACACCAAGGAGAACCAACAACACTACTTCTTCCTCTCCAGTTCTCCCTTTTATGTTGGCACCAGTCCTCGGGTGGGCCATGCTGATTCAGTTCAGCTGGTATTTTAAGTTGACCACCAATTGTCAATCCACCACACCGATGAAATCATATTTTTAAGGAAAGTGGTTAGAAGATGGAGAATTTCCCAAAAGCCAATGAGTAAAGAGGTTGTAGAGTCTGCAAGTGGAAAAACATGGCTGCCCATGCTGCTGGGACCCAGCTCTGTTCTCTACACCCATGCTCGTGCACAGCTGTGGTTGACTCCCCACCTGTGTTTTCAAATGATTATGCAGTAGCGCTTAGGCTGGCCTGGAATGAAATCACTAAATGGAAAAATACATAAGTGCTTAAAAAGCAGAAGAAAAAGGGAAGATGCACTCAATGAAATTGGCTATTATTATTTTAAGTGTAATATTTCAAAAAATTACAGTATTCCAAAACCCAGGAATCAAACAAAAGAGGAAATGCAGAAATACTGTTTGGTTTTAGTAAGGCAATACAGAAGGAGGCTGTACATTTATTGGGGACCAGATAGGGGGGTTCTCCTGCAAAGGTCAGTGAAGGATCTCATTCTGGAAATGCAACAGGCAAGACTGGAGTGCTATGTGACTGCAGTGTTACTACTCAGCTCCATCACAAAAACAAAAACAAAAAAAACAAAAAAAAACGCTCTTCATCTTAAGACCCATCCATTTTCTTTGGAAATGTCTTATCTAATGGTTTTATTACTCTTCTCTCTCAAAGCCAGCCCTTGAGAGTTCAGCATCATGGCTGCAGTCATGTCATCCTCCCTGGTCTTCCTGTCTCCAGCCTTGCCCAAGCCTACCTAGTGGTGGTAAATTGATTGTCTTCATGGGCCACGTTTGCCTTGGGTTGTGTTACTACTTCCTCTAAAACCCTCCACATTTCTCACTATACAGAGAATTAAACCCAACACAGCTACTGTCTGCAGTCTCATGTTCCACTCTACTTTCCTTTCACTGTCCCCACTAGTTGGGCCCAAACAAAAGCCAGCAGACAAGGTGGCCCTTCGTGCAGTGCACCCCCAAAGCTCTTGGCACTGAGTGGATGTGAAAAGGAATGGGGCTCACTCTGATGGGGCAAACAGAGCAAGCACAACCACAAATGTTTTTAAATTCAGATGTGTAGAAATGAGGCGGAAGAGTATCAGACAAGTAGTAGTTAATATTCATACAGTTCAGGGTTGGGCTTTTCTAGGCATGAGCAAAATGCTAGCATGTGTCCTAGATACCAGCCAATGTGTTCCCCGTGGTCATGGCTTAGATACTTAGATGTGCAAATCTAAGAAAATTGAACTAAGGAACTCTTTATGGGTTTGGAAATCAGGAAGACTATTGTACAAATCACAAACTACTCAATTTTAATAATAATTAAGAATGTCAAGAGGTATACACAATGCTATCTTAATTTATCAAACTGGCAAAAATTTTTAAATAATTTATCAACTATTCTTGTCTTAGATGTGATGCAATGGGCATAAGTACACGTTAATAACAACTTCTTGGGGTCAGTGGAGATACAAATATCAAAATCCTTACTTTTTTGTTTCCCTGGAATCCTTGACCCTAAAAAATTAATTTTGAATGCTCAAAACTCACAAATTCATAATATAACAACAAAGATATTTAGGGAAGAAGTATTTAATACAATAAAATGTTGGATATAAATTGAATATATTTTAAAAAGGAAATGCCTAAAATGCCTAAATAAATTATGAGATACTTACATGAAAAAATAGTATGTAATCATGAAGTATATTGGAAAAGATTATTACCACGTGAAAAGATATTCTGAAACATAGCTGAGGGAAAAAAACAATTCAGAAATTACCATGAACATTATGATACTGCTTATAAAATATGCACTTGAAAAGCCTAAAGGATAATATAAATGTTATCAGTGGATATCTTTGGGTGACAGGATTCGAGTGGTTTTTATGTATTTATTTTTGCTTATCTTTACTTTTCAAATTTTCTGCATGAAATACTTTTGTAATAAGAAAAGCACAGTAAAGGGCATTATAAATTAATAGGAAATTGCTTCCCTTATAGGCAGAGTGATTTTGTACACGATTCTGAGTTGCTACAGGATGCCATCCAGGCTGTGAGCTGTACAACTCCAGCGAGGCAGTGTCCTATAAATTTGAAATCATTCCCAAATAAAATTTGAGATGATAATGATAATAATTTACTTGCCCAAGTGCAGGAAAGGAACAACACAAGGTAGAAGTGAGTTCCCTGCATCAAAAGCTGGCAGCATGAAGCCAAGGACACTGACCTCTTCCTTCCACCTTCTGCTTCGTGACAAAACTTCCAGTGCCTACAAAACCTTTTGTGTAACCAAACCACAGAAAGAAGGCACCCTTGTCTGGCAGCTCAAGGCAATCTGCCAATTTATTTCTACCCTTCATCTAATTCTCAGTTGGCCGGCTAAGTGAATAAGGTAACCAGAGACAAGGGAGAAGGCCACTGATAAAAATGACAGATAAGTAAAGAAAACATTCATAAGAATCCATTCTCTAGGTCTCAACCCCATTTTGTGTGATACTGTTTAAAGAATCAACGTTGCATGAAATAAAGACAATGGAACAAGAATTAATGATACAGAATGAAAAGACACATGCTATAAAATATGAAACATCAGACTAATCTACCTAGAGATGGACTGCTGCTCAGCTAGACTGGGTCTCCATTCAGAATGGGAGACACTGCTAGCTTTTTGCTGTTTGAAAATTCTCTCTGGAGATACAGGGACCCTACTGGATGTAGAATACATGCATTGCATCTCTAGTGTGGAACCCCACTCCCCAACAGGCCAATTGATTTATATTTGCTTTCTCTCCGCATTTGGTCTAATATTTCTCATGTAGCAGGACCTTGGCATGAATATATTAATTTGATCCCTCTCCAAATTGTGAGAAAAGATCATTTAAAGCTAAGAAAATTCCCTCCCTTTGGTGTTCAGGTGCTTTATTCTCCAGTAGAGGTCAGCCTGTCAAGATTGACTAAAGGACAGAGATACACTCCCACCCTCTACCAACACCATCCAAAGCCCCACCCCCACCCCTCCACTCATCCACCCCCCCTCCCTCCTTCCTACTGATAGTGTAGTAGAAAGTATCCTATCAACAGAAGTCACCGTGTGATGACCTGGAACAAGTTATTTCACCTCTCCAGATTATAGATCCCTGATCTGTGAAAAAAGTGTGGAGGAGTGACAAGTCGTGTCAAATCAAGCACAGTATCTTACACGAAGTCCACACCAGTGAGTATCATCTCCTTGCTCTCCCCCCATCAGTGAAATAGGGATAAAAATGAGTTATTAATGAATTCTTGAATAGATAAATATAATAATAACTAAAATATTAAGGACATCTGCATGCTTAAGTGCTCTGAACATGAATTCTCTGTTGTCTGGTGATTTAGGAAAACGTTTTCTGTCTGGACATCACTTTCCTCATCTATACAAGGGGGAGCAGGGCACTGGAAGATAAGCTCTTGGATTCTTCCAGAACAAAATGTTGTCTGATTTCCAGCCCCAGGAAGGAGCCAGGCCGCTTGAATTCAGGGTCACAACCACAGCCTGAGACTGGCAGCGGCTTCCAGCATGCAAAGCGATAGGACAGAGTGGCAGAAGAATCTATGAGAGAAAAGATTCCACCCAGGCCAATTCAAAGGGAAGACTTTGTTAGGAGCATGATCGTTTTGAAAACAAAATGTAACTTCCTCTTTTTTCTGTTTCAGGTCAAGAAAAGAGAAGGAGCCCAAGCTAAGCAATGTCCCCCGAGGCTTCCACAGGATCACATGTCCTTCAGAAATGCCATTTTAACTGATGTAAGTGTGAAGGAGCTGGAACCCTAGGGATTAAATTTCTGCTGAAATACACATGTTTTTTGAGGGGGAAAAAATGAGCTCTTGACCCAGAGAATGCAGAGCCTTTCGGAAAACGGCTCTAAGCCTGATATGGAGGGTATCAGATGCCACTGGCCTTTCAGGGTCCCCTCATGTTGTAGGTTTGCATGCGATCACACCTGGCCAGGCTGATCTCGGGCGGGGGTAGCGGGAAGAGAAACACCTGTCCTAGCTTGTCTCATATGTACACACACATTCCTGGGCCTGGGAACTTCTTTCCCCCACAAAGACATGTTTTATAACTACACTTGTATTTTTATGACAAAACAATCCCACATTTATCTGGGAGGAAGTGAGAGCTGAATGGACTGGGAGGCAGGACACCTGCCTGCCAGCCGAGCCTGGGCCCTGCCAGCCGAGCCATCAGAGCTAACCTTACCCGCTCATCCTGCTCCGAGAGCCAGGCTTCTTCCGCTGCAAAGTGAGTCTGGGGTACAGGCAGCCAGCCCTCGTGTTGTGAGGGAGTTGGACAGAGTGTGTGCCAGAGAATATCCAGTTCTTAGAACGCCTGCTGGCACGGCCTGAAGGTCACTCTCTTCTCTGAAGCCCTGTGTTTTCAGCTGAAGAAAAAGATACAGCACTTTCTTCCCCCAGGCTGTTGTGAAAGCTCGATGACATAAAATATGAGAGGGTTTTTTTATAAAGTCTAAAGAACCACACACATGTGATATTGATATCTCCATCAGTGATGATTCATTCACAGTCAAATACTTCAGGTATAAGGTCATGGAAGTGTGTGTGTGTGTGTGTGTGTGTGTGTGTGTGTGTGTGTGTAAACCTGTGTCAGTCAGAAGATATTTTCCACAGAACAGTGATCTGTGAACAAGTACAACTCAGTCACCACCATCCTTAAAGTGGCCCCCTCTGTGTGGTTAATCTTAATTATCATCTTGGCTTGGTTAGAGGTGACTGGGTTATGGGGGCACTATTCTCATACATGGATTAATCCATTGTCATTCATGGCTGAATGGCCAGATGAAAGAGGGGTAACTGGGGAAGGGCCTTTGGAGGCTATAGCTCTTATTGGCGCTTTTCCTCTACGCCCTGCTTCCTGGCCCCCCTGAAAGAGCAGCTTTCCTCTGCCACGCCCTTCTACCATGATATTCTGCTTCACCTCACACCCATGGCCTGGAACCTCTGACACCATTAACCAAATAACCATTTCTCCCATTAAGTTGTGTATGTCAGGCATGTCCCAGCAACAGGACAGCTGACTAATAAGCAATCCATGGAGCCACATCAAATGGTAAATAGCACTAGACATCAAGAAGAGATGACCCAAGTGAGTCCAGGGCTCAGCACCATGGAGAGTCAGAGTAGAATAGAATAGAATAGAATAGAATAGAATAGAATAGAATATGGAAGTGTAACTCAGTGGTCAGGAAGGCTGGGGGGAAGGTCAGGAAGATGAGGGCAATCAGGTTGTTCAGAAGAAGGCAGGAAGCACATAGGAGTCAGTGTAAAATTGGTCAAAAGCCACCTATACCCTGTTGACCTGAGTGACTATGTAAACAGGAGCTGACGGAGTGCCCTGGATTGTACATGTCATAAACACTTCTCACTGTCATAGGACAAAGCATCAGGACAGATGCTTTGGGAAGTGTATTAAAACAGAGCTGCGGCATGTGTTACCCACACAAGGATTTGGGGATTGATGGGCAGTGCAGATGGCTCAAGAGATAAACTCCCATATTTTCCTGCTCGGGGGAAAGGATGCTACAGGAACCTCACCAGGTAGTAGCATCAGAAACATCTGAAGGCCAAGGAGGGACCAATTGGAACAGCCAAACTGTTGTCATCTCCCAGCCTGGAAAAAGATGGGAAACTTAATTGCTAACAATATTATATAAGGAGGCTCTGGAAAAGGAATATTAGGCACAGCTGGGAGCAAGAGTGACACATAGCATAAAATGCAGAGTCAGTCCATCTTGGCCCCTTTCACTCTTAGAAAAGTGGCAACCACTTTTCTTTTAAAGCTTTCTTTGTAGTCTACAGGTTCAGGGCTGTCAAGCTCCTCTCTGAGACACACAGCATATCCATGGAAGAGGGAGGAGACCTATACACAGTGATGCTCGAGCGCCAGCAAATGATTCCTGCCTTAACCTCCTGTAGTGAGAGGCAGTGATCAGAGAGCCCAGCCCACACACGGGAGTCTAATAGAAATTTTTTTAAATCTGAAGTAGTTAGGATAGAAAGTTGTGGAAATTTCAGGTAAGTATAACAAGAAAAGAAGATAAGACACGCAAGAAAAAGAGAAGAAAATTAGACAACGGTTCAAGAAGACATATAGGAGAAATCCTAGAAACAGAAACAAAATGGACATAATAAAGTTCCCCAAAGTGGGATGCAAGAAATTTTCCTAAAATTCAATAGTTTTTTTTTTAAAGACTCATCAAATGCCCAGGATAGATACCGAAAGGAAACAATCCTAACTTTGATACCTCTTGTGACATTTCATAACATAGAGTTTACAGAGGAAATGCCGGAAGTCCCTGCACTTTGCAAGGAAGATGACTGCCAGGCCCTGAGCTGTTACCTCCCAGCCCCAGCCCACCTGAGAAGGATTCTCCCACTGCATTCTCCTCTGCCAACTGCTGTCCCAGTACAGTCTCCTGATGAGGGGCATGGAGCGGGACTGGAGACGACAGGGAATGAAGTGATGTGCTTATTTCCCACCTGTTCCCATCAGCATCATCTCTGCAATAGCTGAGGCAGTCAGTGGCCCCCAGGCTTCATGTGTTTCACTTTTCTATGGTGGCAGAGATGAACTAACATCAGAGCTCAATACCGGATGGCAGCACCTTCTGCCCCGGGAGGCATCCTTCAAACATCCAGTCCTGACAGTTCCTCCTTCTCTCCTCATGTTGCCCCAAGTGTGCTAGCTGCTTCCTGGAGTGACTAGCTTTGTGTCACTTCAGCGTTTCCTATTCATTTTGTCAGTTCTTCAATACCCAAGGCCTCACATGACATTAGCTCTTTAAAATCAGCATCATAGTTTCTGCTTTCTGGCCAAACCCAGCTTGTAGAATTCTTTGTACCAAGAATGGGAAGCAAGTCCTCAGAGAACCCTGTGACTGATTTGGCACAATCTTGATCCCATACTCAATGAAAAATGAAAATTTTCATTTTCAAAGAAATTTGAAAATGAAATGCTACCAATGAAAAATGACGGTGGACTTTTCAAAGAAAGGAGGTCTCCTAGAAGTCAGCCTATGTGCACCCAACCCTATGTGATTTATTCTCCCAAGATTAAGTACTTTGACTCCATGACTTATTCTTTGAGGAGTTAGCCCTGGAGGAAAGATACAAGGGATCTGTAAAACAGGGTTACAACAAGGGTGAGGGATAAAGGCAAACCAGGACAATGGAGGACAGAAGTCTTGGATGACAGGTGAACCACAGGATGAGCGAGCAACTGGTCATGTTGGAGCGGAGGAAAGAGCCTGCAGAAGAGAGTATCCAACTTACAAAGAGAAGAGTGACCGATTCTGAGATATACTTAGCTATACTGAGAAAACATATGTGTGGTGGATTATCTAATGGTCAACTTCTAACATCCAGCTGGACTGAGTCAGCATGGCGTGGAAGGCCCACCTGAGAATTGTTGCCAACAGTATAAAAGGAGAACTGGAGGGGAAGATGGTACGCTGTTGATTCTTCTGGAGAAGCTTGTCATGCTCCCCTGACATAAACTTGGCTGTTCTCATAGTTGGAGGAGCTTGGGCCCTTGTCACTAAGGATAGCCATGGTTACTTTTCAGGAAAGCTCTGGTCCTTACTTTGAGTGTCACTTCCTAGCTCCAATGCAGATCCCTCAGCCTGCCGGCACAGAGCCTTCATACCACTGGCACAGACTTTCTAGCGTCAACCACTCACCTTTGGGCCTTCCCAGTGCAAATCCTTGATACAGACTTGCATGAGAAATTGTCGTGGGCTCTAGGTCTTCAGGTGGTCTCATGCAAGACACTGCCATGGGATGCAGACTCTCAGCTGGATTCTTTGGATCACTAGTGTGTGGACAGATCTCCCTCACTCTTTTACATTGACTCTTTCGGTGAATACTATAAAAGAATCCTATCAATTGTGTGTCCTGTATTAAGTCTTCTCCCTTGTAAACCCTGACTACAACAGTATGATTCTATTAGAAAAATCAGGTCTAATTTAGTGAAGAGCCCCTAGAGAACTACACAAAACAAAAAACATTTTTAAATGATTTATTCCCATGAGAAAGTATGGTTTTTGCATAAGATTGAAAATGTCAGGATAGCATACTACATGGCTCTGATATAAACAATATTTACATAAACAAAGAAATGCTAACATCAAATGCTAGTTGAGCAAAGCCATGCAGTAAATTCTCAGTCAGTGAATGAAGTAGGATATTGAGTCCTAATGCCTGAAATCAGTAAGGATTATATTACTCTTATAAAGGGAGGGTCTTTGCAGATGTGACTCAATTAAGGGTTTTGAGATGGGAATTACCAAGTAACTTTTAATGTTGTTACATGCATTTGTATAACAGACGGGGGAGAGTTAACAGAGAAACAGAGAAGGCACAACAATATGAAGACAGAGACACAGATCAGAATGATGTGGCCATAGCCCAAGGGATGTTGGCAACCACTAGAAGCTGAAAGAGGTAAACAATAGTTGTGCCTTAGTGCCTCTGAGGGGAGTCCACCCTTGCTGACAGCTTGATTTTGGCCCTATGAGAGTGACTTTGGACTTCTGAACTACATGAAGAAAATCTTCTATTGTTCAAAGCCATCAATTCTGAGATCATTTCTTATAGCAGCCACTAGAAACTAATGAGGTACATGAAGAAGGAGATAAATTCACATCTTTCATGTAGGAAATCCACATATATGCTCTAAAATAAAAACCTCTGAAAATAGTATGATATGTAAGGCTAACTATCATAAGAAACAGTTACTAGAATGGATCTGGGGATTAAAATCAGCATTACATGAGCAATACATGAGCTGTATTTGTTAGATTTATCATGCTGTCTGACATTGTGAATTACAGGAAACCTAAACTACATTAACTATTTTTTTTGAAAGAAGGAAATTTAATCAAATTCTACCATTTTCCAAGTGTATTTTCCAAACCCTTCCTTCTGAACCTAGTAAAGAAGAAGGAAATAAACAATAAAAATGAGAAGATGGGAAAAATATAAAGCCATGTGTTATGCCCCCTTCTGTCCAATGGAAGGTGTCACGTGGGCATTTAGACCCCTAGTTTTTATAATAGCCCCGTAAGTCAGGAATGGATTTTAGAACTAGAGATGCTGAGTCTCAGAGAGATGAAATAACTTTCCTCAAAGTCATACTGATCTCTCCAAGGTCACAGCACTCTGTCTGTCTCTCTCATTGGCTACATTATTTGGAACATAAGAGACGGCTATACACAGATTGCAAGCTAATGAATTTAAAAGACAAACAGAGTCTGTCTAACTGAAGGAAATTAAACACTTTTTTCAAGAATCATGGAGCTGTGACTTTTGATGTTCATGTAGTTATTCAGTCTTTTGTTTGTTTGTTTGAATTTTTATTACTTCGTTTCATAGGTGCCTTTTAAATGCACAGGCTGAAGACCAACCAACCAGCTGAATATTATTTCTATAATCCTCATTTTACAAAGGAGAAAGGTCAGGGTCAGGCAATCAACTTAGTTTTCCAAGTAGTAAAAGCAGTCCTTGAACTTGGGCCTTCAGGTATCACATCGTCACTCATTCCATCCCACAAGGTACCTAATAAACACTTGCTGAATTGGACTTCCCTGGAGATAAGCTTGCCATCCGACAATGACTGCTCTATGGCCAGGAGGGAGACTATGCCGATTGCAGGAGGAAATAAGGTCAAAATTGTTAGAGGGTTTCAGAGATTTTACGGGGGCAAAGGATGAAAGTTGGCTAGGCTGCTGTAGCTTCTCACTTGCCAAGTCTCATTTGAAAACTGGAGCCACCCAACAACTGGCAGAAAGGAAGGAGAGAAAGAAGGAAGGAGCGGGGGAGGGAAGGAGAGAGAGAGCAAATACAGGATGAGAAGAGAAAAGAAAGAAAAAAAAAGCACTTCAAGCGCAGTACAGCCGGGAAGACAGTCTGGCTGTATGATTGAACCAAAGCCAAGAGAGAACAGAAACAGTCTCCGCCAGACAATCCACCCATTTAAACTCGATCTGCCAAACCTGGCTTCTTCTCTCCAGTTCCAATTAACAGCTATCCTCCCAGCGCCCGACACGCTGAGTCACCCTCCAGGGCCACAGTGATGGCTCATAAAGCTTTGTGCTCATCTAATCCTCTAATAGCCTGGGGCTGTATTAGTGTCACAGTAGCAAATTTGCTCCCAAATTGGAACTTTATTATTTTACTGTACAAAACTCAGCAGGGTCCTTCAAGGAGCTGCAAACCATCTGTTAACCCTTTCCAACCTCACCTCCCATAGCCGATAGCAGAAAACAGGACCTCATGTGCAGGACAGGTCTATGGGCCAGTCTCCCTTCAGCTTCCAGCACCGATGTGAGTATGGTCATCCGCAGGCATCTGTGGGCACTTGTTCCAGCACACTGTGGGTACCAAAATCCATGGATGCTTAAGTCCCTTATATACAATGATGTAGCATATGCATATAACCTAAGTACATTCTCCCATAAACTTCAAATAATCTCATAGTATGTACAATGCCTAATATAGTATAAATACTATGTAGGTAATTGTTATACTACTGTTAGAGAAAATAAGAGAAAAAAATCTGTACCTGTTCGGGAGACACATTTCTTTCTTTAAGTATTTTCAATCCATGATCGGTTTCAACGGCCAATGAGGAGCCCACAGACACAGGGCTGACAGTACAGAGTTCACTGCCCTGGATATGATGTGAAACGCTGTCAAATGTCTTTGAGAACTTTGATTCCAAAGCCTTGATTCTACCACTTCTTAACTGGGTAACTTAGGAAAAGTTCCTCCGTCTCTATGAGTTTATAGTTTGTCACCTGTAAAACAGCCAAAGCTCACTCCCCCTTGAGAGTTGCAATGGCAAGAGACTGTAGAAGTTAGCACACACATCGGGGGACCATGCAGGTGGGTGTACAAGGCATGCACTAGATATCTGTCTCTTTGCTTCCTTGGCTTGCTCTGCATTATCATTTTCTTTTATTCCTTGGTGCATATTTTCCTGGAAAAGAAGCAAAACATGTTAACCCCTGTGTTAAAAGTTCAGCTTCCATCCTTGATGGGGTGGTAGATGAACTCAGCACTACCTGCCAAACTAAAGGCATATAATTTTAATGCAACCTATGGAGCTGAGATACAAAAAAAAAAGATTGGAAAACTCAACACCAAAAACCTTAAAATGTGTTATGTACATGCACCAACTCCCCAGGATAAATGTAATCATCGTGTACTATAAACATGTATTAATAAAAATTGAAAAAAAATTTTAAAAGGAAAAACAAAAAAACTAAAATGTTGCAAAAAGATAAATTCAAGCTTCATTATCTCTATACTTTTGCCAGGAGATAGCTAGTGTTTTTGCAAAAACCCTAGAGTAAGTAAGTCAATTCAGGGAGTGAAAGGGGAGAAAAGATGATTAAGATGTTGTGCATGTATCTACCAGTTCCCTAAGATGAATGTAATAATTATGCATCAAAAACATATATGAATAAAAAATGAATCATTGGACAGTATAAGGGTAGCCTGAATACAGTATGAAGCAACAAGAAAATTAATAACCTATCATATTTTATCCAAATGTTGGGAGTGTTGCAATTTGGGGGGAAAGCAGTAAGCTACCTACTGCAAAGTGTGTAGGTATGGGAGACCTAGGAGAGAGAATACGACCTTTTCCACTTCTTACTCAAACCAGAAAATGTCTCCTTTCCAGTAAAAATAAAAATAATGAGAAAATTCTCCTGCTGAGATGCCACAGAATGCAAAGCAAAATAGAGAAAATTCTCTCCTCCTTGGCAGCCACCGCAGATACTTCAAGAAACTGGGGAAGAGTCGAATGGCCCTAGGCCTGTTTCTGCACAGAGTGGCATAGTGTTGAAAAACCACAGTGTCAAGAGACACTAAGTGTTATTGTTGCCACTAAGAGCTGGCATTTACTGAGCCCATACTGAATGCAAACATGTAATCCTCTCCACTCTCTCATAAATCTGAGAGAAGAAGAGGTTGAGGAGTACAGAAATTACAAAGCATGTCCAAGGACATGGAGTTTGTGTAAAACACAGCCCAAGATTTAATCCCAGACTATAGGATTTTGAACCTACCTTTTTAATTATCTCTGTATTGTAAGTAGAAATTTGAACAACTGCATAACCAGAGGTGATCTGAGTGAAAATTCTAATTGAAAGAAATATACTTCAACAGATGGGCCTGCTTATGACCCAAAATATCATGGGCTGTAGAAAAGAAAAGGCAGATGTTGTAGAACCAAAGAAAGGAAACAGAAGATGTATTATAAGGTCAGGGCAAATGCATTTCTATTTGTCACACTTCAAAAGGGTTTCTTCCTTCTCACACAGGGAATTGGTGTTCATAATAGAACCACATTACATTATTTATGGTTATAGAAGCATCATCATCATGTAACTGTATATTTAATCTTAACTTTGCTCAGCCTCAATAAAACCTTTTATGATATTATCATAAAGACATAAGTTAAAGAATTACAGGTATAAAAACTTATATAGTTTTTCTTGTGTAATTGCAAGAACTTGGTGTCATAAGACCAAAAAATTAAACATAATGTGAAGGACTCATTAAATGCAAAAAGTAATTCAAAGTTCATTGTTCCTTCTGTCACTTCCACTACCCTAAGAGTGAATGTGCACAAAAAGCTTGAAAACCAGGTTGAGTCATGGAGACAGTGGTGATTTGAGCACAAGAAGAATTACACAAGCAACATCTAGATAACACAGAGAGTTCATTTGGGTCAAATAATCAAAATATATATCTTTAACCCTCCAAGATCTCAAGAGACTCTTGGACCGGAGCTGTGTACCTGGAAAAGAAGGTGCTGCCATGCTATCCGCAAACTGGCTGAACACTTCAATGGTGATTTTGATGAATATCTCAAGGCTGAGTGTAAACTTGAGGATGAGAAACTCCTAGAGCAAAGTCTTAGAGTCATAGTCCTGGGAATTTTATCTCCAAGAATTCCACCAGGTTGTCATTACAAAATGCAGGAAAGGTCTCCACCTGGCTCAGATCTTGCTCCACATTGCCCTGAATTACAAGTAAATTGTAAGACTAGATTTTTTTCAAGCACACAATTAACAAGTGGACCTTTCGTCATGTACAAAGAATAAACGCCATAATGATAGTTTTGTGTACCTAAAGAATTTCGTTTTTTTAAAATTTTATTTAAAGAGAAAAAAAGCCCAAACAAAACAGAATAGAGTGTAGCAACAATGCAGAATTCCAAGGAAAAAGGGAAAAGAACCAAAAAAAAAAAAAAAAAAACACCAAAAACCAAAACCACTAAGAAATCATTACTTGACAAATTTACATACTGAAATCTTGGAAATAGTTGTTCAAATTACATAATCAAAACATGCAAAGTATACATTCAAACAGTGACACTGTTAGCAGTTCTGCTCCATGATCTGACAAAAACAGCAATATGGTCATCCATCTTACATACTCAAACATACATGCAATTATATCAAAAGGGTAAAATTAAACAACAAAACAGAACAAAGCAGGTCACAAGAAAGCAATTGATTTGGCTACTTTTTACTCATCACTGAGACAAAATACCTGATGCCCAAAGTTGGGAAAGAAAAGGTTTATTTCTTACAGTTTTTGGAGGTTTCAGTCCATACTCAGTTGGCTCCAAGGCAGGGTGGCATGGCGGGGCCGCAGTTCATGGCAGCTGCAAAACAGCAAGGTGGAAACCGGCAAGAGAGAGAGACACACACACCTTCTTCCTGCCATTACATCACATCCTGGCTCCACCCCCTAGGAGGGTGTAGCACTGACACCATCAATCCAAGCACTAGACAATGAACCAGTCACCAATGTACAATGCAAATACATGAGGCCTGGGGGCCACTGACATAAACTATGACAGCAATGTAAGAGACATAAATTTCAAAGCTAGACAATTGGAGATATTCACTGTCTATTGTATTGACTCTTGTTTTCTTCCTAATAGTTGTCCATATTGTCACATACAGGGAGTTCACATGAAACAACATAGTACGGAACTGATCTGAGCAGGACGAGGAGGGCATTTCAGGTCTTCAAGATGAGACAATAGGGAAGCCAAGAATGGCTGTCATAGTGTCTCTCATTCTCTTCAAAACAGCTGTCCATACCTTCATGTGTGTTGAACTTGAACAAAACAAGCTAAAATCACTTTGAACAAAGAATGATAATATTGCTGGATTTCACATTGTGACATTATGGAGTCAGCACTGGATACTGTAGTGTCTCTTTTTCTTCAAAATAGTTGTTCATTTCAACATGCATTATATAGTTGTTTCTCGTAAACTGTTTATAAGCTGTACACATACATGAGTTTCTACATGTATATCTATCCTTTCTGTATTAGAGGGAAAAACAAAACAGAGGAAGACAAAACAAAACAATTCCTAGAAAAGCATGAAGCAAAAAGTCATATAAAACCACAAAACAAGGTGATCTACAATGGTTACCATGATGTCTCAGCAGTATATAACAACGTTAATAAAAACAAAGCATTGGAGATATTATAAGACTTCAAAAGCAGGCAATAATCAAACCAGAGTGGGTATCTTAGTGAATCTTGTCATCTTCAGTGTAGCTGCCTATACTCTTAGACTTGATGCTATCAGTCATAACAGATTTGAATAAAATCAGTCAATACAAGATCGCACTCTAACAAACCAGATTCAAATAAGACCAGTCATAATAAGATAGTATAAGTTTTACAGGGCTTCTGGTTAAGTTGACAGGAAATTAAGGTTGATTACCATATTATGTCGTCTTATTTTTGGGGTAGCTGACCTTGTCCTCGAGTCTAGTGTAAGTAGACAAACTGGAATAGCATGTAATCCATCCAAGCAGAGTGATGCGAATAATGTAGGTTTTAAAACTTGTTACCCCATTAACAATATCCTCTGCCTTCCTTTTTTTAGGCAATTCCTCCCCTTTCACTACCATAGGGTGCACTGCTTATTTTGGGTCCCACTGCCTCCTTATATAGAGCATCTCAATGGACCCTATCTCTTGATACACTCTGCCTGTGTTTCTCTCTGTTAGTATTTTGAGGCCCTCTATACTAGAGATTATAGCCAATCTTCTCTGCCTCATTTCTGCTGTTCTATTTTTCTGCCATTGTAGTCTATTTTTCTCTTTCACTCCACTGTCTGCCCCATTCACTGAGGCCTCTCTGCCACTGTTCTTGAAATTCTCGTATTCTTTTTCTCTCTTTCTAAAATGTCCTTTAGTATTTTTTGTAGGGTTGGATTGGTGGTCACAAATTTTCCCAGTTCCTCTTTGTCATGGAAACATCTTGCTTCTCCATTAATTTCTAGAGAGTTTTGCAGGATACATCAATCTGGGTTGGAGGTTGTTCTCCTTCAGGGCTTGAATTATTTCACTCCAAGCTCTTCTTGACTTGATGGTGTGTGTTGAGAAGTCTGCCATGATTTTGATGGGTTTTCCTTTATAGGTGATCTGTTTCTTTTCTCTGATGGCTTTTAATATTCTGTTCTTATATTGAATTTCTGGGATCTTGATTATTATGTGTCTGGGTGTAGCTCTGTTTTGGTTGTAGGTGGCTGGAGTTCTGTATGCTTCATACGTCTGCATATCATTTCCTTTTTCTATGTTTGGGAAGTTTTCCTGAATAATTTCTGTGAATAGCCTTTGCAGTTCTTCTGTTTGGATTCCTGCTTCTTCATTCACGTGCTTTATTCTTAAGTTATAGATCCTCTTGTCATCCTCTAGCCTTTGTATCTTTACTGTCTGCTCTCTTGTTATTTTTAAGAGATCTTCCCTTTCATGATCACACATTGCAAGCCTGTGTTCAATTTTTGATAGTCTATCTCTGGTTTCTTTCAAGGAGTTTTGCCAACTTTCTATGGAGTCTTTAGTTTGCTGGTAATCTCTTTGAATCTGCTTCATGAATTCTAGGCTTTTTTCATATTCTTCTTGGAACATTTCTCTCCTTTTGTGTTCCTCCATTCTTCTGTCTGTGTCTTCTTGAGAGATGCCCAGCCTTTCTTTTATTAATCTACTTACCTCTTGTTTAACTTGAATTAATATTTCAGTTTTGATCTTGTTTATGAGGTCCTAAAGATATCTCTTTATGTCCACTCACGCTGTGTTTGATGTTTCATGTTTGCTGGCCTCAGTCTCTTTTATATTTACCTCACCTGGATCAATATTCTCAGGGTTGGGGGCTGGGGGCTTTGTCTTATTTCTCCCTCTCATCATGTTTTTGGTTCCTTCCATACAAGTGTATAGTGTAATTCCCAGTCCCTTTTCTTGTTGGTTAGGATTCTTCTGGAGCACTCAGGCTAGGGTCTTCTGCCCTCGGCTGTCTGCTATCAGAGAGTAAAGTGCAAGCAAGGGTAGTATATGCTGGCCCCTCCCCTCTGGGCCAGTCGACCTTCACAGGCCTTCACTGCCCTCAGGGAACCAGTTGATTTGTGACGACCCACTGGGTCCCATTCCAGTCCAAGCAGATTCCACCAATCCGCTCTGCGAGGGAAGCAACCAACTGAAGCCGCTTCCTTACAGAGGCAGGGCTTTGCTGCCCAACTCCAATATGTCATCTAGTTGGTTGCCTCTTTTCTTCAGGAGGGTCCCATTCCCATCACTCACCACGTGTTGATATCGGTCCCCAAGAACTGCTCGGCTCCCTGACCTCTGACCTCAGTGAGGCTGCAGCACGAATTCATGATGCCTGTGGGTGGGTCACATGCAGGGCCGTTTAGGGTGAGCCACGCACAGGACTGTCCAGCTCCACGCTCTGGCCGCTCAAGCCAGTCGCTTTGGCGTGGGTTCGGCCGCTCAAGTGGATCTCGGGCACGAATTCAGTCGGCTTGGCCAGAGTGCAGTGCTTGCCGATCTTAGCTTCTCTAATGGTAGCCCCGGGACCTCGTATTTGAGCAGTCTCTTTCCCTTCAGTTTCTTTCTGGGTTGAAAGAGTCCCTCTCCCTCTGTTTAGATCTCTCCAGGGTATTTTATTCTGGCATTTGAGCTGTCTCTCTCAGAGAGGCTCCATATACTGCTACCTCTAGGTCCACCATCTTTGAAAACCCCTACAGAATTTCTGTAGCCTTCCCAAAGGATCTAATTCACAGCCATTTTATGACTCACATACCCCCACTCCATGAAATGACAGTCGGACAGTTATGTCAAGCTGCTGGTCATTGAATTACAATAGGGAGTCCACTTGCCAGCACTCTTCTAAACAACAAAGCAGAAAGGGACTCTTACTGGAGGTAGTTTCCCACTCCCTGGAATGGCTTACTTTAGCAGGAAAGGCTCAGGAAACAGACCTGCTCAAATCCCCCTAGGCTGATTATTCACAACAGCTGGCTCGCACCAGCTGGCAAACATCCCTAGCTCCTATGAAATGACCCAACCCTTAATGTCTACACCATTCATGTGATCCTTAGCATAACTGTATTGATTTGGTGATGATATTGTCAGTGAGTTATTCTGATTTTCTTATCAAAATTCTAAGCAATTTTGAGGACAGGGACTCATACAAGGTCTGTTCCAAAGCATCCAGTAGCAAGCAGGTTTTTCAGCAGATGTTCCACCAACACTGGTTGAATGATTTACTGTAGATGAAAAGAGAGTTGTACAAGTATTGAAGGGTGAAGTTGGCCTGGAGTTGGGAATTTGGAAGTGTCTTTAGGAACTGTAATGAAAAAGTGAGGCTCAGATTGCAAGAAACAGAAGCAAAGCATGTGTTCTTAGAGGGGCATCCATTCCTCCGATAAATACCTCTGCACCTGCACAGCACAAATTGGGGCTTATAGTGGGAGAAATGAGGCCAGTGAAAACAGACCAGAATGAATCGCTCTTGTTGGTGGGCTCCATCTTTTGTTAATTTTAACAGCCTTGTTCTGTTGAGCTAGTTGGTCATCCATGTTCACCTCTCCATCTAGACTGAAATTACTGATGGAAGAAACTGCTCATCCTAGACTTGCCTTGGTAGATGTGGAAGTTTATAATTTACACAGTTTTATTGCAAATATAAATTTTCATTTACATCTTGTCCTGTTTTGTGGCACAATTAATGAACACTAGCTATGCTTTCAGCTAAACTCCAAGTTTCCAATCTTTCAGCGAGGGTACACATGACACTATCCATGAAAATCTTCCTAGTTACAACTTTCGTGTCCACATTTTATCTGGCAAATTTTGTGATTTTGGCTGTGATGTGTTAACTCACCCAATATCTAACCCCTGGCCATGCTGTCATTATTACTATCCCCAAGAGCCTTTGGCATCTTGCTGTCTTTCTCTAAAGCCATGATTCTTTAATTCACCAGCAGGTTTTGGCCCCATCTTTCATATGTTAGCATTAAATGTGCCCATACGGCCTATCTTTTTGACATGGCATGGCCCAACAGGATAAGGGTTAGCTCCTTCCAAACACTGGGAATGCCCTAGTGACATAAGAATGAGCTTTGCTCTCAGGTAATGCGCTCGGTGTCTTGCAGCTGAAGTCTACAGTGATGGAAATGTTCCCCAGTTGGCAAATGCAACTGATGGGATGAATTTTTAATTTCATTCCATTTTAATTCATTTAAATTTAGGAGTGGCGTCGGTATTGAATAGTGCAGGGGAAAGACAAACCTGTTAAACCTACAAAAAAAGGCAACTTGGCAGATGCTACAATAGTAAAATAGACAATATGTTGTGTGAGTGCAGAGCACAGAACAATTAGTTTTGCTTCTAATGGCCAGATAAACAAAACAATGATGGCATTGAAATTTCGATTTAAGGAACAAATAAGATTTCATCAGACAGAACAGCATGAATAGCGCTATCTATATTTTGAGAACTGCTAGAGAAGAGAATAAGCAAGTCTCAAGGACAGGAAGAAAAAAGTTGACTGTTCAGGACATTTTTTAAAGGAGAAGAAAAATAAGTTATTAAAACTTAAGGGACTCAAGCATAAAGAGGCAGGAGTGGAAACTCAAGACTGGTCTGGGCCAATGATTTCTAAAGATGTGCCACCAAGTAAGATAGACACCAGCTATCACATGAAACCATGTGAGCTCAAATTAAATTAAAATAGTTGATTCTTCAATTTTACAAGCTTCATTTCATGATCAATAGTCCTATGTGACAAACCGCTACCATACTGGACATCATAGACACAGAATATTTCCATCATTACAGAAATTTCTAACACAGACTGTCTCACTGTAGAATTTTCTGGTTTATATTATGAAGTTTTTAAAAATTCATTTTAAATTTTCCAAAAGCATAGAAGGAAAAGGGAGATCAAGAAATACAAAGCGACAGAGCCTGTCACTAGACTGGTTAAGATTTGAAGGAGGCTAATGAAGCCAAGGCATACCCGGCCCTCATCTGTATCACCACTCTCCAGGCAACGCTTTGCGCACTGAAGACCCAACCCTGCATCTCACGTCACTCAGGATTGGCACAGATTCTGTTTTATCTAACCTGAAAATCCCAAGTGTAAACTAAAAGAGTATAAAAGCAATGAATTTGAAGGGTAGAGAATCAGAAGTCATCATACCGGAACACTGCTAAAGAAACAAATATTCATCTTTTGAAAAATATAAATTGAGAAAGACCAGAACTATCCCTGTGAAGTTTAAAGAGGTGAAAAGGAACCCTTTCTAATGCACTTCTTTCTGTACTTTCTGCCCTCTTACCTTTTAAATGTTTCACACTATTTGATGATTATTAGGCTTTCCCAACTCTCCGTGAGACTTCCATCCAGGCTGGCGAGCTTCTAACACACAGAGTTTGCTTGGAATCTCACATACAAAAGCTGTTCTCCTGCTGAATACATCCTGTGTGCCTGAGTAGGGCTGTCGTCCTGTCCCTTGTTTGCCTACTCAAACATGCGAAGCCTGGCAGTGCAGAATCCTTCACATCCCTCTTCCCTCTCTCCCTTAAAAATCTAAAAAGATCCTAAAGAATTCACACTGCTTCCTTTCCTCTGAGCCCTGCTCGGTTTCCTCCTATCCAGCAGTTAGTTCTCAAAAAACACAGAGGGTCTGTGATTCCACATTTTAATCCTAGCATTACCAAGATGTCAGTTATTCTTTTTACTTTTACCCAGTCCTGTGTACTGAGAAGTATTTACAAGATTACGTGACATGTGACGGTCCAGGTGCTCTGATTTCTAATGGAGGATGTGTTTGTGTGTTTTCAGCATGTTCTAAGGTTATAGGTTGGGAATAAAGATGCATGAATCTCACAGGTCAGTTCAGTTTCTTCTCAGGGTATCTAAGTCTTACCAGCTACCCTCATTTTACACCATCTATTACCTGTGGTAATTTTTGTACTACTCAATCAATTGCCCCAATTTCTGTCGTATCTGTGCACAAGTACGATAGTAACAAAATGTTTTTGGTCTTCTTTTTCAAAAACATCTTTTTATTTTTTAAACTTTTCTAAGTTTTATTTAAAACATTATTTCAGAACTCTAAAAATTCATTCTAAAATGAAAATGTCTTTTAAATATGTCTTTTGGTATTTTAGGATAGATTGTTGGCTTAAAGAGAGAGAGTAGAGATATTTTTTCCATACATTGTTGCACTGTAAACTTCCAAATCACTAAAAAATATAGAAATAACATATCAGTATGTCTAAATTGTACCATCAGCTGGGGAGGGGAATAGAATAACAGGGAACAGGGAACAGAATAACAGGGAAGGGAACAGAGTAACAGGGATGCTAGTAAATCTCCTACATTTGACACTTGCTGAATGCCTGCTGCCTGGAAAGCTAGCCTCATAACTTTGCCATTTCGACAAAACACAGTACTGTAATACATCAAAGACTGACCTGCAGACATAAAAATTGAGTTAGCATCTCCTCTACAGAATTGCACTATTGAATACAATTAAAGAAGCCCAAATACATGGCCAAACTTGTTGTTTTGATTGATTTATCTAATATCATCACCAACTAATGATCAAAGAAGATGTTCAATATAAGTTCTTGGCAGCAAACAAAAGTAGTACTGAAATACTCAGTGTTGAATAACTTTTAAACATCTCATGTTTCATCCTGGACCAACTATGCTGACATTTGCATTGATGGTGCAATAGCACTGGCAAAACTGATAAAACTTTTGTCACAGAGCATGATGTCATTTAGTCAAGGAAATGACACAAGATGCTACTGATGGTCATGTCCAATGTCATGTGCTTTCAGGGAAAAACACTATGCCAATCTGTCTTACAAGTTTTCTTGACAAAGCAGGAAAAAGTAAAGATGCTGTTGAATTTTGACTTTGGAGTGCACGACTTTCAATAGTTACTGTGACAAAATGAGGACTACACATAAAGTGCGTCTGCTGCAGACCAAAACCCAACAGTTATCTCAATGAAAAGAGCTTGTGTGGATGAGCTATGAGCCGAGCCATACGAAAGGAGCACTATCTTTACTTGTAAGCATCACTGGTCATAACATGACGCTCATTTAGATTTGTGTACCTGGCAGACATCTTCTTGAAAATGATAGGGGTGAGTCTTCACTCAAAGAGAAATTACCTTCAGTTTTTGTTACCAATGACTTTTCCATTGAGGTTAACGATTAGTAAATGAGATGTTTTAAAATGAAACTAACCAACAATTGGAAGATTTCCATGACTCGGTGGACTAATATCTTCCAAACAACCAGTGCAGGAAAACTAAGAAAGGATACATGGATGAAGACATAATCAAAGTGAAAGAAGGACTAATCAATTTCAATTTCACAGACCACAAAAGTTCACTGCTATGGTTCCACATTCCTCAGTACACTAACCTTTAGGAATTAAAACTTGTTAGAGTTTGAGGACGTATCAAAGAATAGCAACTCCTAAGTATCTGAAAGGCTTCCTTTTCCAATGAAATACCTTTGCAATGCTTTTAGCAAATGTACTTTAACTGCAACATTATATTGCAACAAAACAAATGAGGAGCAGGAAAGAGAAGGTCATGTCTTCTGTGTCACCACACATGTGGAGATCTGCAAACATAAACATACTTTATGTTGGGAAATACTGTCCGTTTTTATTAAAAATACGTTAACAGGCTGGGAGTATAGATCAGTGATGAATGTACTGACATGCATGAGGCCCTGGGTTCCATCTCTAGTGTCCCAACCCCTCATCTACTCCTCTCCCACCTCATACTCACAAAGCTTAACATGTCATGAGAGTGGCCTTAAACTGTTAAATGAAACTCATTGATATTTTACAATTTTTTATATTTTCATTTCTGTCTTAATAAGGGTCAGCAAATATGACTCACTTAAGGTTCTACAAAAATCTTTCTGAAATAAAAGAACCCTGAAACTTAAACCTTTAATGATAGCTATTCTTATCTATTAAGAATCAAAATTGTCTTTTAACGTATATGCAAACTGACCATTAGTCTTATAGCTGAAAAGAGAAAGAAGAGAGAGAAACCAAAGACTGCCTTCTGACATTCTGCCCAGATTCTCGTAAGAGCATTCTCCTTCCTCTGTCCTTGGTCCATTAGCCCTTGACTTCTCCTCCACAGAAATGCCTCTGCTGGTCCCATGACCTGGAGAGAAACTGCAGCAGAACGAGTGAGGGTTGTTTTTATTGTTCCTGCGTCTAGTGATCTGCATTGTTCTATTTGCTCCTGACATTTTCGCTTCTACAGAAGCCCTTTATGGCTGACACAGGGCACAGAGGCCGTGTGGTTTAAAGAGAGAGGTTGACCAGCATAGGTTCAGATTCAGGCTCTAGTCCCCACTCGCTATGTGATTGTGGGCCAGCTGGTCAGTAATATGGAGACACAGTTTCCACTCCCATAGGAGACAGAGATTAATTCACTGACAAGATCATCGCTAGGTTTTCACAAAGCATGTATGTTACTTAACACCTAGAACACACTGAGCAAATCTTAGCTCTTCTCACTCTCCCACTATATAGTGACCTTGAATCCCACTTCCACTTCCCAGGGAATGAAAGAAGAGAAAACTTGGGAGACAGTGGGAGTATGGTCTCAGAGAACCATCCTTCCCTCATCTCTGCTCTCGGAACAAGGGAACCTCGGAAGAGATGAGCTCTACTCTCTGTGCTTTATCCCTGATGATCTGCAAGAAATGCTGCTTGTCTGGAGGAAGAAGATACTGAAAATGAAGCCCTGGGAGGCCTGCAGCTGAACACTCCTGCTTTGGGCTAAAGCGGCTTTGGCTTTCATCCCGATAAAATATAACGTTCTTACAAGACTCCTTCAGCCTAAGGCCCAGCATCGAACTGCTTTGCTGTCGAATGAGATGAGACACTTCTGAGACAGGCATATGGCGACTCTGGCAGACCTCCAAATGCATGGCTGAAACATGTGCATCCCATACATAGGACAGCAGGGGCGCCATGTACTAATTGCATGCTCTCTCTGTCTCTACAAGTTGTGGGTGCCCAGCACCCAGCGAGGATCTGACCCAACTACTTGGACAGGACAGCACTAATGGGAACGAGCACTAGGCTGGAAACAAGATCCCAAAGCCAAGCCATGAAGCTGTTGTAATAAATGGTTTCACAGGGGAGTCTGTTCCAAATCCTGCTGTTTATGATTCCCTCTCCAGGAGCCCCCCAGGGAAAAGGGTCATGTTTCATGTGTTGTCTTGCAAACCAATAAAGCAATCTCTTCCCAGTGCGGTCATGTTGACCCTGAACTTCTCTCCAGGCATTAAGAACTATCCCTTCAGAAGGCCACTTGCCACAGCTCTGGCACCTCTACAGGAGGGCGCTATAAGCCTGGCAAGGATCATTTTTGTTTTATTGCCTCATCGATAAACTCTATTTTTAAGAAAATACAAATAAAATTTGAGAGATCTCATGTGCAGTTAGGGCAAAGAGGAGTTAACAGACAACTGCCTTTTTAAGCAATGGAATTCTAAATTTAAAATTTTAACTTAGTCTATCTGCTTTTCTGAATCTCTAAATGAGCTCTCCAGCAGAATCTGCCCAGCCTCCATCTTTCTAGCAGAAGTTAAAAATTGTCATTCAAAGCTATTCCTCATGATAATTTTGGCCATTTCCTAAATTTAGAAGCAAACACAAACATTCAGTCCCTCTGGACGATGCCTTGGTCAAAAAGGAACACCATGTATGCCATTCTCCACCACCATCATATCAGAAGACAGGGCGTAAAATATCCTCGGTGAGGGGGTTGTTCGTAAACCTTTCTCTCATCTAGGATCCCCTGTAAGAGAGTTCCGAACAAGCAAGGTGACAGACACTACATCAAAATGAAGGGTCAAGCCAGGCTTTTGAAGGGCGACCACTGCAGGAACAAGAAGCTTGAGCCACCGAGGGACAGCAGTGCAGTCAGAGGTCACACAGCTCCAATCTGGTGCTGCACTCACTTCAAGGACAGCCTAGGAGGATAAGTGACAAAGTGGGAATGTGCAATCTTAGCACAGTGGCATTATAGTGGGAAGAGAGGTAACACTACGCACAGTGCTGAAGAGGTTGTAGCGTGTGCTGCCTTTGCCAAAAGAAAAATGTGACAATGAGAACATGTGTTCATGAATGCTAACTTTTCATGAAAAGAAAAAATAAAAAGAATAACCCCAAAACTGTACAAAACGGTTACCTAGAAAAGATTGTGTGGATGGAATGGAGGACATATAGGAAGGAATGAGATTTATTTGAGTCTTTTTGTACAGCTTTCACTTTGGAACCATTGTGGGTTTGCATATTCCAAACATTAAAATAAATCACAGAGGATATAAAAGGCAAATCTTGGAATTGAATGCAAACAGAAACAAATGATCCTAACTGCATATCAAATTAAAGCATATGCACACTGAGAAAAGAATCATTTCGAGTAATTCAAATAGCATGGGCAATAAGAAGAAATGTAAAGAAACTGTGGAATTTACAACTCAACTTGCTGATATTAGTAGTATTAGTGTTATCATTCTGAAAATGTTTTGTTTGTGATATGTGTGGATGTGTAGGTAAATTAATACTGTTAGGGAGCAGAGCTTTCATTGTGAGGGAAGAGACAGAAATACAGAAAGAGAGAAGATGAGGAGGAAATGCTCTGGTGTTCCAAATGAAAGGGACACTACATAAAGACATCATTCAGTGACAGCTTGTCTATGCCATGATGGTACTGCAAGATTATATTATCTATGTCATCCTCACCACTTTGCAAGCACATTCTGTGATGTCCAGCAAAGTCACCTGGCAACGTACTTCTCAGGATACACCCTTAATGTTAAGTGACAACTGACTGTGTGACAATGAAATGGTGTGTGTATGTGTATGTGAGTTGCATTTGTATGTGTTTCTATATACTACTTTCTACTCTCAGAAAGAAAAATTCCATGAAAAATTCTGATTCCAGGCCTAGGCAGTAAAAAGCCCAACCCAAATGGCATTAGGGAACAAGCAAGTGTTCAAAGAGAGACGCAGAGAGGCCAAAAAAGACACAGCGGTCACTTTGGTGGGGGGAGCATCACAGTCCAAACTTGGGGTAGTTGGGGATCAAAAAAAATGATAATAAACTATCACACTACAAAATGTAGAAGTTTAATCCTGATACTTAAAATATAGACAGGAGAGGCAAAAGGGAAAGAGGAATGGATAACAGACAGAGAGGGGAAGGCAGAAGGACTGGGGTGGGTAAAATAGGAGAGAAGCGAGACACCGCAAAACCTCCAGTATTATCCACATCATATACCAAAACTGGGCCACTTCCTGCAGGGCATGTTATATCATGTACCAATTTCTGCAAATGCCCTGAAAGTATGCTCCACAATTAATTTCTTTTTCATAACATTTTTATCTTTTCTGTAAAGGAAAATTACAGAGGTTCAAGTTATCCAAGAACCCAATTAATCAAAGTTTAAGTTTGTTTCTTTCACAACAGACTCATGAAGAAAATTCTAGAATATGTTTTAGCATTTTCTATAGGGGTACATATCCATGTCCAATGAGCAATTACTAATAAGCTTAGGGCTTTGGTGATGTAAATTTCTCATATTTTATATCTGCATGGTGACTGATTTAATTGAGACACATTTATATTTTAGATATCTCCTATTACTTTAATATAATTTTATATTGCAGCAAGATACTGATCTCCAAACTGAGCTGTCAGGGTGAAAATCAAACAGTACAAGTGTTGCCATCTATGGGTAAGAATGCACTCCTTTGTGTCGCCATAGCCCAGGAATCTCAGCTGTGAATCTGTCCTGTGCATTGTAGGAAAGTTAGCAGCATCCCTAATCTGTAACCACTAAACATTCATAGTATCCTCTCCCCAAATGAAAAGGAAACCATCAGAACTATCTCCAGATATTGCCAAATATTCCCTGGGAGAGGAAGGAGGCAAAATGGCTTCAGGTTCAAGAAGGATTGTTGTCACCCAAATTAGAAACAATGAAATAAGATTAAAACTCACACCACCTCCAGTTCAGAAATTACATCTCCCTTCTTCTACAGAAGTAGTGTGATAAGATAATGCTGAGCTCAGGCACTAGAGACACAGAATGTCCTCCTAATTCTGACCAATTCCTGTGATGTTAACCTTCATGACTTCCCTGAGCCATACAGTTCACCCTCCATAAAATGAGATGTGATCCATCCCTACCTATCCTCAGAATCAGGGGCTATTCCAATGTTATGGTTTGTGTCTTAGAGTCCCCCCAAAGCCTCATGCAGTCATGGATGTGGCTGAATCTAGAATTTGTGATTGTTTCATTGTGTAGTGCTGGGATTGGCAGTGTAAGTGCTGCACCCACCCAGGGGCAGAGCTGGCATACGATATAGGGGAGGGAAGGAGTTATGCTTTTTACCTTTTTGCCCTTTTTACTCCTGTTGCTTGTGGCTGCCATGAATTGCTGCCCCTCAGCCATGCCACCCTGCCTTGGAGCCAGCTGAGTATGGAGAGAAACCTCCAAAAACTGTAAGCTAAATAAATCTTTCCTTCCTTCATTTTGGGCATCAAGTATTTTGTCTCAGCAATGAAAGAAAAGTAACCAAGACACCCATAACATAGCATCATGTGTGTCTCAGCCTGGGCTGCTTTAACAAAGTTAAGGTCATACCCTGGGTGGTTTAAACAACAGACTTTTTCTCACAGTTCTGGAGGCAGGCAATTCCAAAATCTCAAGGGCATCACAAGTTTGGCCTCTCATAAGGGCTCTCTTCCTGCTTGCAGATGGTGATCTTCTCACTGTGTCCTCACTTGGCAGAGAATAAGAGAGAGGAAGTAAGGGTTCTAGTTTTTCTTGTTGTACTGACACTAATCCTGCTGTGAGGGCTTTACCCTTGTGACCTCATCTAAAGCTAATCACCTCCCAAGGCCTTATATCCACATGCCATCACATGGAGGGATAGGGCTTCAAAACATGAATTGGGAGAGAAAGCAAGGATAAATGATGAGCCCACAGCAATGTGTAAGTGCAAAAAAGACAATAATGCTTCTGAACTTATGAGACAACTGACTTATGAATGCTTGCCATGTGCTATGCAATTTGAGATTTTGTTTAATTTTTACACTCCTCCGAGGTAACGTCATTTCTTCTCATTTTACAAGAATAGGAAACTGGGACCCCAGGAAGTAATATTCCTCAGATAACGATGCTGGTAAGTGCCAGCTCCCAGCCTGCTCTCTCATCTACTACTCCACACTTCTTCCTGGGAAGCAGGATTATCATTAGAGACCAGTGGCCCTTCTAGAGATCTTTATTACAAACCGATACAAATTCTACTGCAAATTCTACCTGATACTGAACATGTGTCCATGCCTGTGTTACAAACAGTAGCTACTTTTATTTAGAAAAGTGGGTGGTCATACTTCATCTTGAAAATTACAGTATATTTCTCTCCCTTCCTTCCTCTTCCTGCTGGTCTACTTACTTCTTAACACCCTACTTCTTACCCACTTTCTATCTTTGATTCCTTCCTACCATTATCTATGGCATAATACTGTAGGAAGTAGTTGCAATATATGTGTGACAAAAGTGACAGATACTATAGAGTTTAAAGGTTTTTGTTCATGTGGCAGTATTCTTAGTTCTAGGATTTTTATCTAAAGTTTCTATGACTTTAAACAATTTCAAGAACTTTCAGTCTGGAATACTTTAGGATTTAGTACTTCCCAAACCCAAATTTTACCATGCTCCATACATTGTTCTCCAGATGCCCAAATCAAAGTTTAGGATGTTAGTATTCTCATGTGTTGACATACAGAGATTTAAATGCATACACACACATACACACACACACACACATACACACACACACATGCACACTTATGCACACGCACACATGTGTTTTAAGAGCCAATATTTCAACACATGGAACCAAAATGCAACCAGGAATTGAATAACAAAATTCAACCACAACATAAAGTGCTTTTTAAGCACAACAGAAGAGGGAAAATACTTCTATTTCTATTCTTTTTGAGATCAATGCACAAAAAAAGTGAGTGAGGCAATACCAAAAGCCCAGAGCATGGCAGATTTGCAGTCACTGGGAGACCATCAAGTTCCAATCTTGGTTCTTGAGCCTCAGCATTTGCACTGCACCTGTGAACGTCCAGACTGAACCAGAGATCAGCAAGAAGAAAATCAGAACTCCATTAAGGCTGCAAGACCACTGGTTACTCCTCTGTCTTCTTTCATCTGTGAGCAATGATGTGAATTATCCATGCATTTCTGTGGGCAAAGGAATGGTTTAACAATAAAGCAGAGGTTCACTGTTTCTGCCTAGACCTTTGGAGTGGTTTCTGGAAGAGTGTGCCTGAAGGGACCCAAGAAAACTCTTGTACCCCAAACGAAAGCTTCCTATTAGGCTGATCTTCCTAATATCTTCTATGAATGCTATACTCTGAGTGAGATCACAAAATGGAATTTTATGATCTGGGGGAGGTTCATAAGTGTCCCTAATTCCTGGAGAGACCCTCAGCATCAAAACCATAGCTGTCATTGAAGGAGAATGAGAAAGACAGCAAGCATGGGGTGGATGGCCTGGGACTATCCTTGCATGCAGGACAGACAAGTTAGTAAGGTCTTTTCCAGCATGATAAGTTCCCAGTCTGAGTGATCTGATCACTTCCTGAAGGTGCAGAACATTTTCGTGGAAGAAGAAAAAACACATTACTGCCCAGGCAACCAGAAGTTTAACAAGTCCTCTACCCTCAACGTCAGTGGGCTGCTAATTCAGCTATTTGCCTTTAAGCAAATCACTTCATATCTGGTATGAATTTCTTTCATCCTCCAGACATACTTAGTCACTTATCTTTGACAAAGGAGCCAAACACATTCACTGGAAGAAAGGTAACCTTTTTAATAAGTGATGCTAGAAAAGCTGGCTCTTCACATGCTGAAGATTAAAATTGGACCCATATCTTTCACAATGCACTAAACTAAATTTGAAATGGATCAAAGATCTAAATATTAAAGCAGAAACATTAAATCTGCTGGGAGATAGAGTAGGTAAAATTCTTGAACATATTGCTGTGGGCAAAGATTTTATGAATAAAATCCCAATCGCACAGGAACTATCACAAGGAATCAACAACTGGGATCTCATCTTATTCAAAAACTTTTGCACAGCAAGAGGAACCACAGAGTGAAGAGACAATCCATAAAGTGGGAAAATGTTTGCCAGCTGTTCCTCAGACAAAGGATTACTATCGCAAACATATAAAGAATTCAAAAAAATCAGACCTCCCAAATTTGAAGACCTACTCCAAAAATGGGCATCTGAGATGAATACACACTTCTCAGAGAAGAAATACAAACAGAAAATAAATAATGTGAAAAATTTTCAACACCATTGGTCATTCAAGAGATGCAAATTAAAACAACACCAAGATGATGAATACACACTTCTCAGAGAAGAAATACAAACAGAAAATAAATAATGTGAAAAATTTTCAACACCATTGGTCATTCAAGAGATGCAAATTAAAACAACACCAAGATACCATCTCACCCCAGAAAGAGTGGTTATTATTAAAAAATCAACCAATAACAAATGCTGGCAGGACTGTGGGGAAGAAGGAACCCTTCGCTGTTGGTGGGAGTGTAGACTGGTGTAACTACAGTAGAAATCAGTGTGGAGATTCCTCAAAAATCTTGGATTGGAGGTCTCATTTGACCCAGCTATTCCCCTGCAGGATATCTTCCCAGAGGAATTAAAAATCTAGTACCACAGTAATATGTGCACACCTATGTTTATAGAAACACAATAATAGCTAGATCTTGGAAACAACTTAAATGCCCATCAACTGAGGTATGGATGAAAAAGATGTGATCTTTTTATATAGTGGAGTACCACTCAGCCATACAGGAGGATAAGCTGGAAACTTTTATAGGTAAATGGATGCAACTCAAGACCACACTCATAAGTGAAATAAGCCAGATGCACATATGCAAACATTATATTGTCTCCCTAGCATGAAAAGCTGAAAGACTAAGATCCAAAATGCACAATAGACAAGACGAAACTGTTCAAAAGGAAACAGAAACTGGGATGGGGGAAAGGAAAAAAAGAAGAAAAGGAAAAGAAAAAAATACATATATATTTTTACATATATAATATATATGATAGCTAAGATAGTTATACTATTAATATATCTTAATTAATTGAAAACAAGTTTGTGCTAATATTGTTTGGACAATTAAATGCCTATATCTTGTACTCTGAGTAACTAAAGATAACAATACACAATGTATTAACCATTGTTACCTTCTTATTATCTTGTGTTTTGGGGGGGTTCTCTTTAAAATAAAAAAGAAACTAATTTGTAGGATTAAATGAACTCTAAGGTCCTCTAAGCTTGAATATTCTGTAATACTTTTCTTGCCCATCTAACTGCCCTACTGTGACCATGACAGCATTAGCGCTTGGCCTCTGTTCGCTGAACAGGTGCACAGTGGGGGCAGACACATCTGCCGACATCAGCGCAGATTTCCCACTACTGCCTGCAAGCAATGTGAGAGCAAGAACCTCCCCATTCCTTTGTCTTCCCAGCACACTGCCTAGTAGGGAGTAAGCATGCAATCAGTGATTGCTGAAAAGATAAATTAAAGTATAAAGCTCTAAACAAGGGCAGATGCTACAGTTTATGCTGGGGGTTGGTTCCCTCTCAATAAACCCAGCATGAATGGAAAATATCTTAAGTCAGAAATGCATTTAATACACCTATAAAAAATCAGAGCTTAGCCTAGCCTGCCTTAAATGTGCTCAAACACTTGTACTGACCTACAGGTAAACAAAATCATCCAACACAGGGCCTATTACATATGAAAGTAGAATTGCTTCATATCATTTGTGGAAACCTGTGCTGAGAGTGAAAAACAGAAAGGTTTTAATGGGAGACTTTTTGCACCATCATAAACTTGAGAAACAGTAAGTTAGGCCATAGTAAGCCATGGATCATCTTTTTAAAAGACTACTTTTTTATCAGTTTCACCTAAGTAGCCACTGGCTGCCTTTGCCATGACCTCTCATAGATAGTGTGGGAAACTCAGAGATGAAAATCCAGCCCTTGCAAAACCTATTTTGTTGTTTTCTCTTTTAAAAGGGCATATTGCCTTTATTTTTTAAGCCAAGAGTGAAATAAAAGCTTTCTTAAGTCTCTAACCAGAATTCACTCTAGAGTAGACTAAATTAGTTTGGGATGTACTAAAATAAATAAATAAATAAATAAAAATAGAAAAGTTACCCCCAGGCCAAGGGAGGTGGGATGTATCCTAGACCACTCTATCCCCACTGTGAATCCCCACACACAATCATCACTGTGCTTTCTGGCCCAGATTTCTCACGAGGTTTTTGTGGCTCGGATTGTAACATAGCCGATGGTTGGGGAAAGTTGCTTTTCAGGTGAACTGCATTTGAGTTTATGCAAAGCCAGGCTTTCTGGGCCCTGATCCAGGGTAGGCTAAGCTGAAGGCTCTCAACCCTCTGTGGTTCACCCATCATCAACCAGGCTTTGCCATGCAGCTGGTTTTAAACAATCCAGGGAATTTGTACAAGGTCATTTCCCAGACAGAATGAAAACAGCCAGGTGACTAACCAGCAGTGAGCAGGAGCCATAATTAACAATAGAAAAGTCTTCAAGCATGAAGGTTTGGATTGAGTTCAGATAATCACCCAAAGGTTGAAAGACATTCTCAAAACCGTATGGGCTCCAAATTTAGACTGCCACTTGGCTGAGAACAAGTTGAACGACACTTTCTTGGATGGAAGCCATACTTTCTATTCTAGGTTGAACCCAAAGACAGGCAAAAGATATAGAAAAAGGATAAATTCTAGCAGGTAGAATTCAATGGGTGAGATAAACAAATGTTTGGATTCATGGATACACGAACAGAGGGGATGGATAGTGCTGTAGTTTGGACCTTATATCTCCCCAAACACCCTGGTTTCAAAAGCCTTTTCATCAACCCATGGAGGAGTTAATGGGAGGCGGTAGAATCTTTAGGACATAGAGTCCAGTGGGGAAAAAATAAGATCATTGGGAATATGCCCTAGGAGGGGGTATTGGTGCATCAATCTCTGCTCTCTCTCTTCACTTACTGGCTGCCATGAAGGAAGCAGCCATGGGTTCCCACCCTGCCACATATTCCCACTGTGAGGTGCTGTATCAACATAGGCTCAAAGCAATAGAACCAAGCAGCCATGAACTGAAGTGTCTGCAACTGTAACCCAAAATAAATCTTTCCTTCTTATAAGTTAACTTTGTCAACGTGATGAAAAGTTGATTAATATAGAGGCAGAAAGATAGAAGATAGATAGATAGATAGATAGATAGATAGATAATATTTATTTCTGTGATAATCAGTCATTCTGTAGTAGTCCTATCTCACAACAATGAGTAAAGCTAGTTTTTGTAAAATGAAGAAAATTTGAATCAAGAACCTCTGCCCTAATAAAAAGAGGGCATGGGGAGGGAGAGAGAGGGTGAACTATGGGCATAGTTGTGCACACATATAGCTATATACTCATAGAAATACAGACATAGCTACAGATAGAGGGTTTAGAGAAGAGAAAGAGAGACCGCTGCACGGCATCAGGCATTGCTGAACCCTGGAGAGTCATAGTCCTGTCAAAGGCAGAAGAATGGCCTATGGCAGTCAGTCACAGTTCCAGATCTGTGCCCTTCCTAAGAGTGCTAACTCAGTTAGCCTACAACAGCATATCCCCAAAAGGAGAAGTGGAAACTGCTTAGCATCTACTGATCATGCCTGGCATTCCAACATTAGGGGAAATATATACTTACAACTCCCCTTTTTGTTAATTGAAACAAAAGCTGCAAAATGATTATAGTCATCTTTCAAACTCTTCAGCATTTTATACAAAAACACAATGCCTTAATATAGCCTATCTGCTTTGGATCCAGCCATTGTATGAAGCAAGTGGAGGTTTCTTTTGTTCTGTGGTTATTTATTTTTTGGATACTTTTCATTTAAAAGAGAAAACATATGCATCCTAAGGAAAGTGCCCTGAGTGGAGGCACACAGCTAGTTATGGAGAGCTGGAACTAGAACCCAGGGCCTACCCTGGTCCACTTCGTTTTATACTGCATTATGCATAGGTTGTCCAATATGCAAAGGAGCATGCAGATTCCTTTTAAAACTGTCTGATCTGGAAGTCATGCATAGAAGGCTTAAAAAGCATGCTTACATGTATTGTGTTCAGTGTTTGCTTGTACAAGTGGGGTTTTTTAAAACACTATACCATGTAATCTTGATCCAACTATTTTCTTTGCTGTGAAATTTCATCTTCTTTTGCAGTTACTTCCTCAAGACCAACACAATGACTCAACCTAGCAAGTATGAGGAAAGACAAATACTGTGCCTTTAGATAAAACTCATGCCTTGTGTCAGCTCTATACAAGATATAATAGATATCATTCATGATTTGATCCCTACAAAGACCTTGAAATATACATACTACATCCCCTATTTTATAGAGCAGGAACATGGGATATAAAGTGTCTAGCTACTAAATGTAACACACCTACCAATTGCCTGTATGGTTAAATGTAAAATACAGGGTCAAGTGAATGGATATGGTAACTCATACTGTAGAATTTGAAGGAAAGTGAAGTCATTTTCCTGGGACTGTACTCATCAGTACTGAAGGTCTACACAGGCATCTCCTAAGAACGTGAAAGTACAGTAGTGTGACAAGAATTATGTCTCCCTTCCTGCTCTTTTGTAGAAGACTGTGACATGCCTCAAACTGCCTCTTGGGCTTCTTTGTGCAAATGAGGACAAAGAGAGATAGAGCTGGAGAAGGCATGGACACCAAAATGGTTTACATGAAAGACCCCAAGGAGAGAGAGAGAAAGACCAAGGACACAAGGAGCCAAAGAGAGGTGAGCGTGGAGAGCAGCTAGCCAGCACAGGCTGAGTTCTAGGAAGAAGGGCTGTGCAATTTTGAGGGCATGAAACATGAGATTACAGGCAGCTGCTGTGTTTTGTGATGTAGTGCCAAAGTTAGAAGCAAAAATACATTTAGTGCCCCAGGAGGCAGTACGGTGTGGTGTTACCAACCCTCACAGTCAGAGTTCAAATCTCACCTCTCCCACTCACTGGTAGTAAGTCACCTCTCATCTGGAGACTCATGATTTATAAATAAGGGTTTTCTAATAAAAATGGTTGTGGTGACAATTCCATGAGGTATTCTATATAAAAAGTATAGCATATAAGCATTTAAATTGGAGTTGAGGACATCATAGGGAGTTTACTTTTGGGAGGAAGTATTCGAGAAAACTGAGCTCTTATGGTTTAGATATAAAGTATGCCCTAGACGTCTCATGTGTTTGAAGGTGATCGGATTATGGAGGCACTATTCTCATCAGTGAATGAATTCTTTGATAAGTTCACAGCTGAGTATGCTGTTAGGAGTTGGGGCCTGGTTGGAAGAGACAGGCCACTGGAGGCGTGACCTTAAAAGGTGTACTATGTTCTTATGCTGGGCTACTATCACCACCATAACCATGGACTGAACCCACTGAAACCGTAAGCTCAAATAAATTGGTGGTGTCAGATATTATATCCCACGCAAGAAGAATGACTAAATACACAAGCAATGATTTAAACTATGCATATGTTTCAATGCATTCTGGAACTTTGGGCTTATGTCTCCTCATAATGTGCCACCATGGGAGACCGGATTGGAGGGGAGTTGTTATTTTAAATAGGATGAATCTTGCACCAATTTCTAGACAGCGTGTTACTGTTTTCATTGATTTGATTTTGTACCTTATGTTTAACCATACAAGACAGAATCAAACTATAAAGGGAATGAAGGCATCAATCAGCTTGGAGAAAAAAGTATAAAATACATGAGGTGTCAAATTCAAAGGTTTTTACACATGTTCAAAGAACAACAACACTGGTAGAGAAATGAAAAGGGGGAAAATGAGGATGGAGTGTTGGATTAAACAACAATTTGCAAGCTTTGATCAGAACTGTATATACCATTTTAACTGGAATGAGAAGGCAGACAGACATCAGAGAGTTGTGGGCATTTTAAATTCCTTTCTGTGACACCTATCCGCATAATATGCAATAAGAAGAGTAGGCAAGACACGAGGTACTAGGCAGGGACTGTGGTAGGAGGGGAGAGATGCTGAGGGCTTGGACCGAGGAATAGCTGTGTAAGTGGAGAAATGTATTCAGATTCCAAATCAGTTTTAAAGCTTAGGCAAACAATTCACTAATGGATATGGTGAACAGATGAAAATAGAAGTGAAGGATAGCTCCAAAGATTTGGGCCTGAGACATTTATTGGGAATTACTACCTTTGTAACATAATCATCCCTCTAAACTAAACATTCAGATTGCTTCAAGAAAGTTTGGCATTATAAGGCAGTATATGTCATGCAATAAGTTTAACCAATACATTTAAATGTCTGTGATAAATGTCATAAACTCTACCTATTTTAATAGATAATTTTCTTATTAATTTTGAACAGCCTTTAGCAAACAAAGAATATTAATCCTTTTATACATCTTCGCACATATCTCCTCTCCATTTATCATTTTCCTTGAACTTTGTATCTTGTGCCATAAGAGTTTTTTAAGGTTTATGTAATAAGATTTGTTGATCTTCATTTTATGATTGCTGGGGTTTTTTAAGGCTTAAAAGTAGAACATAATAAAAGATACGTATCAGAATCTCTTTTAGAAGTAGTCTTTTAAGCTTTTTTTAAAAAGTCATTTTATGGCTACTGTTCTGTTTTGGCTTTCTACTTCTTCTTGAGTTTCCTTATATGTATAAGGAAATTATGTATGCAACATTTTTAGGCTCACTAGCATAAAGTGTTTCATAATGCTTCTTTTACTCTGTATTTTATTCTTTTTCTCTTCATTATTTCTAATATTAAATATGTGCATTTTTATTATCTTTGTGAGTTACATTTCCCAGAGTTGGGCCTATCTCATTATACTAAAACAAATATCTATTAGATCTATTCACCCATTATATTAATATTACATAGCAATGTATTATAGTAGAATCACTTTAGGTATTCTAACTTGACATAACCTTTCAAAATCTCTACTATCAACAAAAGGATGGATTAAAAAATGCAACATATACATGTAATGAAATAGTATTCGGGCTTTTAAAAGAAGAAAATTCTGTCGTCCACAGTACACTTCATCAATCCAGAGGACTACGCTAAATGAATAAACCGCGCACAGAGAGCAAACACTGCACATCTAAAACAAGTGAACTCATACGAAGAGGAGAATGGTGCAGAAAGAAGTTAACCAAGGGTTACAAACTTTCAGTTAGACAGGAGGAAAAACTAAGTATTCTAAAATATTCTTCTTGCTTTCTGTATGTGTACTTTTATCCTGATTCCTGGCATTTCTCAGTTTAATTCTTTTCCACTTTATTGTTTGTTTGCGAGGGCATTCAGAGCAGTGACATTTCCTGTGACAACAACACTGGCAGAAGTTTGATATGTAATATTCTCATAGTTGGTTATTTTCCGAGTATATTATTGTGCTTGTGATTTCTCTTTTAGCCCAAGAATTACTTAAAGGGTTTTTTTCATTTAAAATTTTTACTGCTGATTTTAATGTATACCATGGTAATGGTTTAAGAAACTCCTCCTCTGATTAAGTTCTGGGGAAAGAATGTTAAAAGAAACCAAATATGTGAACAGCTGTGAGCAAGTCATATTGAAAGTATATATATATTGATCCACCTCTTACAGTCTTGCACCCCTGTAGCAATTGCTGCCAGCTGCACAGCTGCTGCCTTGCAGTAAGCATAAGACAGATTGCTGGGCTGGGTGCTTTTAAAAGGAGTAACATGGGAACCTTCTCAGCCACCTTCATCTGTTCATTCTTAAGCACCCATGAGCTTTCAATTGTTTGTCTCTTTTTCTGAATGAAACATCTAAGGAGACTGAGCTGAGATCATATGCACTGGTGGCTCTTTCTCTGATTTGCAAGATGTACCAGCCTGGCCCCATGACTCTCAGAGGAAGAGAAGGTGGTGATGTTCAGAGCACATAAGAGCACCTACCATGCAGCAGGATTATGCTCTCCAAATGCCTGGAGACCTGAGGAAGCTGTCTTGTTTACTTTTCTCTCATTGCTGAGACAAAATACCTGACACCCAACATAAAGAAAGAAAGGGTTTATTTTGCTTACAGTTTTTGGAGGTTTCAGTCCATAATCAGCTGACTCCAAGGCAGAGTGGCAAGGCACAGGGGCAACAGTTCAAGCTAGCAGCCAGGAAAAGCAACCAGAACAAAAAGGGAGCAAGAGAAAGCCTCTTTTCCTCCTTTATATTGTGTACAGGAAGCCCCCACCCCTACCAGGATGGGGATAGAACTCTGAAAATCTCTGTGCCCTCCTCTTGCACAGGATGAGGATATTTACAAAATAAGGTCCTGGCTCCCTGCTGAGTCTCTTAGTTAAACTTGTAAACTTCTCAAGTTGACACAAGGTATCAACCATGACAGAAGCCATGGCTTTCATGTATTGAGACAAAAGAAGAGGGGAGAAGAACAGAGGCTCAAGTCCCTACAGTCCTCTCCATGACAGACTAGATGGGAGTTTGCACAAACTAATTCCTTGATGAGGTGACTCCAACTTGCCTTCTGATAGCAACAGTTTCCCCTTGAAATTTTGCCATATCCCTTTCAAAGGAAACAAAAAATTCTAGCAGGATATCATTTTAAATGCATAATTGTGCCCAGGCGCCACTTGAATCCAACGCAAAGGTCAGCTGGGGGCCTTCTGCCCCTTACATTCTTGACTTTTTTCCCTCGGATTACTGCACTGCGCACATGTTGCTTCAGACCTCAGTTTCAAAGGTCTGGGGGAAGTTCAGAGTTAGGTTCCTACCCATGCCTCTGCTTCAAGAGTCTGTGAAATCAGAGCGGCACAGTCTCCAGGTCTGCCTGTCCATCCAGCACAGGCAGAACTTCCTCAGGAGAGCCAGTCACGCCAGAGTCTTCTAATTATTTGGGGAGAAGTAATAAGAGCAGGGAGGAGGTCACAACACAAAGGGCATACTCGTCCCTGTCTCCTGATTCTTTCTCTGCCCCCATGCCTAAACCACCATCCTCCTGAACACTCTGCCTTCCCAGCTCCAGTCCTTTCCTCTTTGGTCTTCAAAGCTTCTAAAGGAGAAATCTAAAGGATTTTTCCTTTAGAAACTTTGACATCAAGCTCCAGAGGGTCAATATCCACCCCAGGTGAGTTAACAAGACATTTTCTTAGAGAGGAGCTGAGTTACTCTCAAAAAAACTCTAGTACATATTTCAAAGGAGATACATCCTTTTTTTTAACTAAAAGAGGAACATCAAATTCAAGGAGCAGTCATCCAGTGACTCCATAGTTTCAACTTGATGCAAGTAGAAACTTGGGGTAGGGTGGACAAATGGAGCTATGCAAGACAGGCCTGCTCTGGAGACGCAGCTAGTCAAGGTAGGCTACGTGAAAAACAGCAAGTCAAGGAGAAAGTGGTCACTTGCTGCTGTGAGCTTCCAGACAGGAAGAATGAGGATAAGGGTTCTCTGAACAAGGAGCCAGGGCCTAGGTAAGAGTTTCAAAAAGGTAGCATCCAGCTCCTCCCACTGCAGCACACATTAATCCATACATAAGGAAGCTGGCAATAATTTTCTCCTGCAAGAATTCATCACTGTCCTTCAAAGCAAAACAGCAGGAAGTTAGTGAGAGTGAGAGACACCAGACTGAAAAGTAGTAATAGAGAGTCAAAGGAAATGATAGTTAATGGTCTGTGACACCGCCTTCCTGGAAAATGACCAATGGCCAGGTTAAGTCACCTCATGGATGATGTCCATATCTGCGAGGCTAGAAGCTCAGGTCATTTTTGTTTTGAGTCCACTTGAATGAATGAGGCAGGGAGAAGAAAGGAAAGTAGCTAAGGTTAAGCAAAGAGTGGCCCCTCAAGACACATCTGAGAGCAGAGAAGGAATTAGGACAAATGGATTGATGCAGTGGAACTATGATGTTACATACATTCTTTTACTATCTGTAAAGTAAACATAATTGCATCTAAATTTTTTTTATAAAACATGAGATTCAGAGTGATGGCGTGACTTGCCCAAGATCATAGGGAAATTTACCAAATGACAAAGCTGGATTTCAGCTTTGAAGCTATCCTCTCTGGAGCCGTAGAGCCTTATAATCTAGTGGGAAAGATAGATACATACACAATCAACTCTGCATCAAAACAGATAATGGTAAGTATGCAAGAAAACAGTAAACAACATGCGGGAGGTCTGTCATGGACAGAGATAGTAATCTTGCTCAATGACCATGTCACAGGCAGGAGGAAGGGAGGAGATCTGCACGTAGCAAGGAAGAACTGAAGCTGTTTCTGCCATCAAGAGCAAAGCACAAGCACCTGAGTTACACCCACATCAAAACTGCAGTGAGTTCACTCAAAGCACAAATGCACCCTCAAAGCATCAAGATGCAATGAGAGGGCACTGGGCCAGAGATGGGAGAACTGAATTTTCAAGTTCTGCTGTTTATGTCCACTGGAAATGTGGTCTGGAGGAAGACACTGACTCCATGTTGACTCTGCAAAAGAGAGAGTCAACCTAGGTGTTTCCCATGTCCTTTTGCCTGGCCTCAGCTTTCAGGGTTTCAGCGTCACACCTGTGGCTCTGTGGACAGCAATACACAGCAGAAGTCTGCCTTGGAGCACGCGCCCAGATGGAGGACTTCAGAAGGCTTAAGCCACTGTGCTTTTTCCACCTGACCACATCCTAATCTGTGGGGTAGCACTACTGTCAGGCTGCCCATCAGATAGAACATTCCACCTCACAGGTGGATGCATTTCAGTGGGTCACCAATAAACTGCAAAGAAATCCCTGCTTCCAGGATCAGATAGTCTGAAATGGCAGAAGCATTAACAGACTCGTAATTGTTGATTCAGTTCCCCTGCAGAAAAAAAAGCAAGTGAGAATACGTGTGTGTTCAACTCAAGAGTCCCAAGTTTGGTATTTAAACTCCAGGATCCTCTGTGGCCTATAACTAAAATCTAGGTTTTCTCCTACTAAACTTAATTGACATTTATTCAGTGGTGGCAATAATAATGCCAATAATAAGTTCTTACGTCAGTACTTTTCAGCTTTTCAAATGGCTTTAACATGCTTTATCTCACTTGAGCTTAATAATAACCATGCTGCATAAAGTACTGCAAGTATTATTATCTCCATTAATGCTAATAATAGCTAACATTTGGGTAGCTTTTTGCATTTACAAAGTGCTTTCATACATATTTTCTCATTGTCCTCGAGGCTGAATTCCTGGGCATAAGGACCATGTCTCAACTATGTCTTTACCTTAAAGTATTGAAATAACATACAAATCATTCAATCTATGGATATGAAATTTTAAATCAATTTAGTTGTGATGAAAACTCCATCAAGTTAGTCGATAGATGTTTGTGTCCTTACTCCGCAGGTAGGCAAATTGAGGCTCCAAGTTCCATTGACTTGTATAAAGTCTTATAGAGCATGTGACACAGATCAAGAAAATCAAATTTTCTAAATAACTCCCAAACTGCGTTCTTTCCTCCGCATCAGTGGGCTTGTCAAACTTGGTCACCTGGCAATCAATCCTGTTACAATGCAGCTTTTGATAGAGTAAGTCTGCAGCAGGGAAGAAGGCTCTAAATCTCTAGCTAACTTCCAGGAAAAGCAGAGCCTGCGAGTGCTAAGTCCTTTTGGAAATAGGACGCCATGAGCAACGATGTGACCTTCCCAAAGTTAAAAGTAGAAACAGAATTGCCAGTTATTTCATTCACCTTCATCCTGCCCTAGGCATGTTCTAGACATCTGAACTTACCATTCAACAAAACAGCGCTCAGAGTTAGGTACCCTGCCCTCCTCCATACACATACTCCCAGACCCTTCACAGGGAAATTTTCTGAAATTGCCGCACTTAAAAATATCATAAGCAGCATTTTATTGTTTCTTAAGGAACACACAGCAGGAAATGTAACTGGACAAAACTGTATTGCAGAAACTCAAAATGCAGATTGTATTCTTGTATTGCTAAGTTGTACTGACTCCCTTCAAACACAGGATGCTGTTGACTTTGATCTTATCTGCTGTTTCCAGGACCCTTAGACAGAGAGCATCTACCAGTTTAGGCAGAGAGACCCCAGAGTCCCTAGCAGTCTAGAAAATGCCCTTCTGGGACACATGGAGAAAAGAGAATCTGACCCCAGGTCATGCTATGCTTGAGTACCAGACATGCTGATCCTGCCAAACAGGAAACAAAACAGCCGTCGGTAACCAGGTACCAGACAGACAGGGTTACACGAGCTGGCTGAGAAATTTATCTGAGAATTCTGTCTTTATCAACCACCTTGACTTATCACCAGATGTCAGGCAATACTCAAAGTTGTGCAGAGTCCAGATGTATTAGTCAGGGTCCTTCAGAGCAACGCAACCAAGAGGAGAGAATGAGAAGGGTGTGGGAGAGACAGGATTGTAGGCAATACACTGACAGAATTGTGGAAGCTGGCGAGTCCCACAGTCTATCGCCAGTAAGTTGGAGACCTGGGAGAACTAATGATATGGCTGCAGTCCAAGTCTGCATGCCTGGGAATCAGGAAAGTTGACGGTGTAGTTATACACCACACACCGGCAGGCTTACGGCACAGGAAGAGGTGATATCTCAGTCCAAGCCCAAAGGCAGAAAAATAAAAACAATGTTCTAGCTCAAAAACAGTCAGGCAGAAGGAATTCTTTCTCACTTGGAATAATGTCAACCTTTTTGGTCCATCTTGACTTTCAACGGACTGAAGGAGGCTCAGCCATATTAAGGAGCACAATCTTCTACACTCATAGTACTTTGATTTTAATATTAACCTCATATGAAAACATCTTCACAGACACAGCCCAGAAAAATATTTGACCAACTACCTGGGTGCCATGTAACCCATCCAAGTTGATAGGTAAAATTAACCAGCACACCAGAGCACCAACCACATCTACACGCTGTTCAGTTACAGAAAAACAGCTCCAAAACTTCAACTCCCAAACCATGTGCCACTACGAATGTCCCTGTAGATACTCTCTGTCCTGGGGAAGTATCCTCAGTATGACTAGCAAGCTAGTCTGTGGGTCTGTTCAGTACCATTTCCTGTGACACACTCAGAAGACATTACTGGCCAGCAGAGAATCAGAACAGAACGTCACATGCTCAACACAGATAGGGTCCTGTTGATCATGTCTATTGGCACATGTAGGTATGGTAGACTCTGATCTTGTCTCTGTCACACTGTTAACCCTGAATGCTAGTGTTTTGCCCCCTAAGCTTTATTCCTTCCTCCCCCCATCACTCAAAAAAGGAAAGAGAAATTTCTCAAAAAATAGGATGAACATGAAAACATGAATAATAAGGGTTTGGGAGTCACACAATGTGTGGAGAGAAAAGAAAACACAAGACCAGGAAGAGCCTCCACCTAAGGGAACATGTTAAGTCCACCAACACAGTCCATCTCCAAAGGCTGATGGAAATACGTGCTGACCAGCTGTGCTCCAGCAAACCCTCTTTGACTACGATCTCTGGTCTAGTTTGTGTTGTCATCAGTCAGAGGCCTTGAGGAAAGAATTTAGTAGTTGAGTAAAAACTGGATATATACACTTATGGAAAAAAGAAAAGAATGTCATCTGAAAGGGGGAGAAATGTGATGATACTCACTGGAAAAGTAAGAAGGTAGCTGAGGTATTCTACTTGCAAAATTATTTTCCTGGTTTGGTCCTGAATCAGGCTTGCAGAAATTCCAAACATGGCCAGAAATTGTGTCCTGCAGATGTACTTAAGCGCAACATGTGACACTCAAAAAACTATTTCCAACAGGTATAAGGTATCATACTAGCTACTGGAAAAAATCCAAACTAATAACTTCCATTTTCAAGGAAAGTATCATTTTTCATGTGCATGATCCCATTTTATTCTTACTGTTATTTCTGAGTTATATACAGTATTATAACTTGTAAATGTGGCAACTGAGACTCAGAGGGGTTAAATACTTACCTGATAATATGTGAATGGAAAGTAGTTAAATTGGTGTAACCAAAAAAATCAAACACATCACTGAATTTTCTTTTGTTCCAGATTAAGTTCTAATAAGAACCCTCCTACAGTGGTCTTAGATGGGTACAGAAAATTCTGAGAAGGGCCAAGGAGACCATCTTGGAATCCTAGCCTCCTTTTCTATGATGATTATCAACTCATTAAAAATCCTGAATCCTTATGTATCACCCCAATTGCCTCACCATTATGTCTGCTTTCAGAAAAAGCTCTGGTGTTAATTATTATCAGCAGTGGTTCATGACCTCTCCCAAGAATAACTGTGCATAAAGCCTTCCTGATAGCAAAACAAAAACCATTGTTCCCAGTAAAAGTAAAAGATGTTCTTCCACCAATGACAAAAGGATGAGTGAAGTTGGGAAGCAAATCAGGAAGCATCCTCTTCAAACTGACCGGCACAACCTCCATTCCATGTGCAAGTCAAGACTTCAAAAAGCACAGCACTTAACTGTTATGGCTCATGTTCATCCTTCATTTATTTATTCTTCAAGAATTAATTTCATAGGATTATTTTTAATCAATAAATAACAATGTACATATTTATTATCTAAAGCATGTTACTCAGAATTTCGTATTTATTATGAGCCAAGGATTGGAGTTTCAGATGAGTAAGACACAGGTGCTGCCTTCCAGCACCTCATGTTCTCCTGAAGGCTGAGACAGAAAAAGAAATACAAAGAAGCAGAGAAGCACAATTCAAGTGTCAGCATCTAATTGTGAGCACTTGGGAGACCTGAGGAAGGACACTAGTGCAGCCTTACAGGGACCCTCACAGAAGTCTGAGATTTGAGCTGAGCCTTGCAGGGTAACCTGGAGTTTGCATGTAGAAAGAGACATGTTTCAGGCAACGGATGTTGGAAGGCACAGGGAATGAAGCACATGACTGGTCAGTGGCAGAAACACAGAACCTCAAGCCCAGCCTGTGTCGGATTTGGTGAGAACTGTCACTGGAAAGGTAGTTCAAACTTAACTAAGAGCAAGGAAAAAAGGCAGAGGTTCTCAAGGAGAGGAAACCATGCTCACCACCCAAAGTGCCTAGCATCTAGTAGTTGTGCTATTATATGTTGAATATGTAAAACCAAAGGTTTGGTTTTAAAAATATGTAACTGATATCTTGTGCACACTGGGTGCATAAAGAGATAAGACAGGAAGGTATGGGTCTCAGCAGGGATGCTGTTCTGAATCTAAGATCAGAAGAACACCTATATGTCTCATTGTGTCGTGAGAAGACCCTTTCTCCGAGGTGGCTTAGAGGAAAAATCCTTAGTTATTTCATGAAAGATAGCTTTTTGGTGAAAAGGAGGACCTTCTCCCCCACTAGTGTTTTTCTCATCTTTTCTATGTCTAAAATTTTCTACAAATGTGGCTTTTTTAAAAATCTATAGGCCCGCTCCTCTTAAGAAGAACTCATGGAACTGTTTGATGGGCAAACATGATACACACAAAACCCACAGAACAGAATCTCATGACTCCCTGAGCCACTTCCTGGGGCTCAGGCAAACAGTCTCAACCCTGAATTCTTTCATGCTCGCTACTGTCCATGACCAGGTTCGGAGAGGATGAAGGGCCTTCTCTTTGTTAATTTTGGAGACAGAAGAGTGCCGCAGTGAGTACAACTTTCCATAGTGTTTTTATCATGGTCTGTGCATGGAGAACCTACTGTGGGTAGAGCATTCTAGAGGATTCTGAAAATCTTTAAGTTACAAGTTCCTGAACAATTAAAGTACAGGAAAAGCAAACAGTACCTCAAAAAAGATTTACACCTAGAGTTAGCAGAAAGTAGCAAATGAAAACTTACTAATTGATAGTAGGGACAACAAATGCTATAAAAGTATTACCATTGTTCATACTGAAGTCATATCCATATAGGGCCATTTTGTTCTAATAGAAAGCATACCACAGATGCACAGCTTAACATGTAGCTATGGGTCCAGGAGATACAAGGTCAAATTGAATAACACTAAATATGACTTGGCCATTAATTGTCCAGCATTATATGATAACCTTTATTTGCTCAGTTCCCTCTAGGAGCCCACAGCTTACTTATTGCATATGCTTATATCAGTATTGGAGAATAATTAGCAGGGCTATTAGAGATATAAGTGGAGATGAAATACAGGAAAATTAAAAGAGATTATATGGAGCAGATGGAACTTGAGCTGTGCTAAAACAGACAGAAAGGAGTAGAAGGTGAAAAAAATACCAGAGCATTTTCTGCATGAGAAATAAACTGTGAGAAAGTGTGGAGAAGGGAACTCTTGAGCAAATGCACATAAGAAATTCAGTCAGCTCAGAACAAAGGCTCTGTTCCAAAGAATGAGTAGGATAATGACCTGGGGCCAGACCATGAAGAGTCCTAACCCTGTCAGGAAAGTCTGGACTTGACCTCTTGGGCAAAGGGGAGTTTTTGAGGTCCAGGTGTGAATTGACTGCATAGCCCCAGGGGGTGGCTGAATCATTACTTTGTGTAACAGTCTAGATCTGGAATGTCCCCTGAAGGCTCTTGTGTTGAAGCCTGGGTCCCCAAGACAACAGTATTTAGAGAGGAGGCTTTTGGACAATGATAGAGCTTGAGGTCTCTAACTTCATCAGTAGACTTAATCAATTGTTGAATTCATAATTTAATGGCATTACAGGAAAGCAGTGGGAAATTTAAGAGGTGAAGCTGGATGAGAAAAGGTCCATCACTAGAGCATGCCCTGGAAGAATATGCCTCATCTAGGTCTCTCCATGTGTTCCTGTCTCTCCCTCTCTCCTCTCTCTCTCTCTCTTGCTCTCGCTCTCGCTCTCTCTGTCTCTCTGCTTCCTGGCTTCCATGAGGAGATTGGCTTTTCTCTGCCATCTCTTTCTGCCTTGATGTTTCTGCCTTGTCCCAGACCTAAAAGCAATAGAGCCAGGTGATCATGAACTGAAACATCTGAAGCCATTAGTTAACATAAACATTTTCTCCTCTAAGTCGATTTTCCCAGAGATTTTGTCACAATGATGGGAACAAACTGTTTTAGTTACTTTTTCATTGCTTGGACAAAATATCCAACACTCACAAGTTAAAGGAGGAGAGGTTGGTTTTAGCTCACAGTCTGTAGAGGTTTCAGTCCATAACTGGCTGTTTCCAAGGCAGGGTCACACTGCAGTGGGGCATGACAGAAGAGAAACTGTCCATGGCAGGGCAAATGAGAAGCCACAAAGGTTCAAGGGACAAAGATAAGTATACATCCTTCTAGGCCACGCCTACAGTGACCCACCTCTTCCAACCAGGCTTCAACTCCCAGCATCACATTCAGCTATAAACCCATCAGTGGACTAATCCAGTGACAAGTGTCACACACTCATGATCCATCCAATCATGTCATGAAGCCACACCTATGAGTGCATGCGGCTCTAAGGGGATATCTAGACATAAACCATAACATTAACACTATGCAAAGGGGAAGACTGATCTGGCACATGCATAAGTAGGGCTTATGGAGTAACACACCTTCTTTTTACTTTGGTGAATACTATATACTACCAAGGATTCTCCAGAAAACAGAACCAATTTTGCACATACAAAAGGAGGGCAGACAACTGGCTTACTGGATTGTGGGTAGGCAAGTCTGAAATTTGTGAAACATCCAGCAGGCTGGAGATGCACAGGAGGGTGAATGTTGTAGCTCAGTATGAAGACAACGCAGAAGCAGAATCCTGTCTTCCTCAGAGGATTTCAGTCTTTCATCTCTTGAGGACCTCTATCGATTGGTTAACGCCCACATACATTTTGAAGGACAGTCTATCTAATGCAAAGATTATTCATTAATGTAAATGTGACTCTCACCTACCAAATATCTTCACAGCAACATTACCCTAACACCTGACCAAACATCTGGTGCCACAGTCTAATGAAGGTGGCACACAACCTCAGTAGTCACAATAAGGAAACCAGTAATCTCGATCTACCCAAACTTGCCTCCTCTCCCAGGTGGCGTGGCTTGCTGGGGAACACTCAGCCTGCTTGGAGCTGATGTTCTTATCTTACTCAAGGAAACATTAAAAGCAAACACCCAAGAACAGGCAGATCGTAAGTTTGAGGCAACTTAGCAAGACTCTGGTCTCGAGATTTTTTTAAAAATTAAATTAAAAATTTAATTAAATTAAAAATTAATTAAAAGCTTAAATTTTTTAAATAATAAAAAGAGCTAGAGAATAGCTCAGTGGCAAAGCACTTGTTTAGCATGTACAAGGCTCTGGGTTCCACCTCAGCACCACAAACAAAAATAAATGGCAGCAACCACTCGGTCAATAAATGTAGAGTCAGATTTTATGCCTCAATAAGAGTCTTCCCAAACCTGCTTTTCTCATGGTTTGTAGCAACTACTCTTTTCCCCCTTGGGCATGGTAGTCTCCACATTGTCCCTGCGAATCCACACCTTGAAGATTCACTGTTCATCTATAAGAAAACAACCTGGAAAGACATTTGACATCTAGCTCAGGCCATTAGAGCTGTGTTTTGTTTTGGTTTGATTCAAAAATTTCTGAACCAGTCCTCAAACCTCCTCTTAGCTTATAATTCACTGTGGTTTGAGACATAAAGAGGAAAGGAGTGCCTTGATTTAATATTAACCCAGCAGCTTTCTACCGCTTCCTCTTTTCTATTGTTTCACTATAACAAACAATGGAGTTAGCAAGTTGTTTAAAGTCCGCTGAGCTCTGAAGCACTCTTCTAAGTATTCGGCTTCACACGTGACCTGAAGATTTTTCTTGACACCTGTTTAGAGAAACCCACACATACCAAAAGCACAAGACCCAAATAAACTCTGCATTGTTCCTAGGTAATGGTCATAATGTACTCGATGTTTCTCAAAAGGGAAATACTGAGCAAAAGAAAAAAGTTGTTTTGCTCTAACTTATTCATGCTGAACAGAAAGAAAAAGAAAAGGGAAAAAAAGGATTGAAGTCAGAAACATCAACCCATAGCTACTAACTTCCTTTCTAGCTGGGAAGAAGAATCACTGATTAAAAACAGTCCTCAGAACTTCATGGTTAAAACGCCGCCTGCCTTTACCAAATTCCCACTAAACCATCACTGAAGGGAAGAGAAAGATGAGAACTTACTACATCAAAAAACTAAGGCTCAGAAGCAATGTAACATCAGACTGTACTAGTAATTTCCCCTGAAGAGAGCTGGACTGAGAAACACCAAGTCAGACTGCTCCTCATGGCAAAGCCAGGCTTCACTATTGGAAACAAATGGGGAAAGATTTCTTACCAACATAAGTAGAATGAAAGAAGGGAGGCAGTGGTCTGCTGCCTTCCAAGAGAGAGAATAAATCTCAGGACTTGGGAGACAGAGAAAATAAATCCTAGAAGACGTACTCCTACTTCATCAGTTTGGGTACAAACCTAAAACAAAGTGATCCTGAAGGATTAGAATAAAAGAATAAGAAAGGTCCGATAAGTGACAATAACTAGAGATAGATGTAATAATGGCAGACAAATAAGAGTTCATAGCTGACAGCACAAAATATTCCAGAGGATACTACAGTGCATAAGGGTGGCATCCATGATGACAATACTAAGTGTTTAGTACTAAAGTGAGCTGCAAAATATTTTAGCTTCTTGCTTTTGCATTAGAAATAGAGTCAACTAATCATGAATACATGCACATATTCCATCACTTTAGAGACATCTGGGGCTACGTCCTGGGGAATACTGAGAAAGGATCTCAATTCCCTGATCTTTCAGTAGCAGGAAATAAAAGCAAAACTTGCTATTTTAAGATGCAGTGACATGTTTTCTGGGAAGCCCCTCAAGGTGAGTTTCCCTCACCATGCACATGTCTTTTATTACAGTGCCTATTCTTTAGCCAAGGAGACCTCAAATGCTACTGCAATTCAAATGTATTCTCTTCAGTACTGTAAGAAGCCATTTTATTTTCACAGAGGAAGAACATGCTGCTGGGTTGGGTCCATTGCCATAGAAACAAGAGTCACACCTGCAGGTAACTTACATATAAATTGATGAGCTAGGCAGTAATTACAGAAAACAGAAAGCTCCAAGGCATCGAAGGAACAGCCTCATTACTGTGACAATGAGGTCTCCATGTTGTTAGATTTTCCCATGTATAAAGGAAGCTACAAATCTATATTTTTGCCATAATTCATTGACCTTAAGATGTGCATTGTTTTAATGCTTTTACATGTGTTAAATTAGGATACATCTTACAAACAATAATGTCTTTCAACTGACAGCTTCTCTTCTTTATTTTTGGTATATAAGATGCTGGTGCATATTAAAAAATCAGTCACAACATCTCAGCTTTTATAGAATTGGAGATGTAAGATCTCTAGATAGCTGATTTAAGCACAAACAAACAAAAAGTGCTACGAAGGCCAGGAAAACTCAACTATGTAGTAAATGAACGATCAGTTCACAGTCTTCTCTAATAAGAACTTTTGGCACACTCTTTCTGGAATTTGTTTTTAGAAAATAACCAGCAAGACTCTTTCTGTGTACATGCCAAATAATATTGTTAGAAATTACTTGATTTGTCAGAGACTAAGAAGCTTGACCCCACCCAAAATACTACCAAAATAGCTTAAATTATATGTAGTAAAATAATAATACATCTTCTTTTTTTAGTTATCAAAAAATATATATAAATGTGAATCACACATTCAAGTATTTGAGATGTCACTAAACTGTAAATATCAAAAGACCTGAAGACCAGGGGTCAAATTATTACCCACAGACAATACTCAGCACACCATCTGCCTTTGTAAATGAAGTTTAATTGGCTCATAACCATTTGCAACATAACTCATGTGCTTATATACCATATACACCTCTTTCTTGCCATGATTATGGAGCTGAACACTACACGCATGCAATGCCATACTCTCTGGCTTTTCACAGAAGTTTGCCTTGCCTAGCCCTGGTCCACACCAAAATCTATATAAATATAATATGGTTTCTAAAAAGGAAGGAAGGAAGGAAGGAAGGAAGGAAGGAAGGAAGGAAGGAAGGAAAAGGAGAGGAGAAGAGGAGAGGAGAGGAGAGGAGAAGAGAAGAGAAGAGAAGAGAAGAGAAGAGAAGAGAAAAGAGATAGCAACCATTTTAATTCATGGAGAAAAACACAATTGAAAAACTAAAAATCATTCCATTGAGCACTTTCTGCATAAAACTGGAAATACAAACCACAATTGTAAATTATCTAGAAAACTAAGCCCTAAGCGCTATATAACTAAAGTCAAAGTGGGGGCTGACGACATCCTCAGAGGAAAATTGGTGCCATCAGAAGCTTTTTTAATAGACAGTAAAGCTTTTAAAATGTCTGGGAGATGCTTTCTGTAATCTTTGAAATACACTAGACATAGAAACCACGGGCAAGTTGGTGATTCATTTCACCAAGTTATACTGATCTTTTCTAACAAATCATTGAAAAACACAGCTGTAAAACAATGTCACTGGCAGAAATCCATAAGCAAAAATCTCAAACTGAGTAGTAGTAAATGAATCCATTGATTATCAAAACAAACCACAGAAAGATTTTAGCGAATCAACTTTTACTGTCAGTGCACCCTGAGCGCTCTGTCAGACTCCAGAGATAGAGTTCACAGAAGAAACAGACCCTTCCTCAAGGAGTTCAGCCGCTGTTTGAAACGGTAATAAATAAATAGAATCAGACAATTGCAACACAATGTGAGAAGTAAATAAACCCATTAAAATGACATAGCAGCCCACAGTGGGACACTAATGACATAGGAATAAATACATAGGTAAAGTCTTTGAATTTCTATTTAAAAAAAAAAAGACAAAATCTAACACACAATCAATTTTTGGTAATCAACAAAAAAGGAGCCTGGAGAAGACAAATCATGGCTTCAGTCTTTGGTTCTTCCTTAAGTTGAGCCTTCAGAGGTCTATTTTGTAACTCTGATGATATTGTCTTACCATCTTCTCAGGCCCCACTCACCCAGGTAGCAAATAAATACCCTTTATCCTGCGTACACCCCAGGCATCGCATCACGCATCAAGTGGTCTTCCAGTTCCTCACACTTTCCACTAATACCTTTCTACTTGTAGTCATCTTCATAAACGCAAGGTTGTCAAAAGTCCGCGGGGTTACCCCGGCTATGGCCAACATGGACGAGCGCACGCCAGTCAGGAAGCTCTCAGACGGCTTTTGTAAAGTTGTGTTTCCATCCTCTGAGGCTCGCTCATTGGAAGGGGGACCAGGAGCCACTCTGTTCTCTGCTGCCTTATTTGGAGGACTAGAGCTTAGTATTATAAGGAAGCCTGTGACTGTCACACAGCAAGGTTAGAAAGCTTGGAAAGGTTGCCTCAAATACAAAATGAAGGGATTGAAACCAGGTTAATGTTCCCAATGCATACAGTACTGTAACCAGAAAGAAGAGTGACATAAAGTCTTAACATAAAGTCTGAGTGACATAAAGTCTGAGGACCAGGTGGGGAAGGGAGTGGGTACGAGGGGGGGGGGAACCTCCCACACCAGCAGAGGAATCTCTCCAGTCATGGTGAATTATTGTATTCATTAAATCATTGCCAATTAGAGCATGCAGGGACAAAAATGTAGAGCAAGGAAATACTATTCTCTGCTTCCCTTTATTCACTTATTTCTCTTCCTGAGTGCCTCATGGTTAAAACTAATAAATACTAAATAAATCTTAAGCCTCTCCATCCCAATTCAGCTGACCCATGTTAAACTCCTTAGCATGCTACAGTGGAAGACAACTAGCTCATCATACACAGTCTGCAGATTTGTTGGCGAACACTGGGAGGAATTGCATGAACCTTTGATCCTCCAGTGAACACACTGCATTCTCATTTACACAGTTCAGAGACAGTGCATTATTCCATCATTTTCCAAACTTAAACAACACAGAGATTATTTTGAAAACACAGGAGAAAAGGAGGACCAGGCCACATGGAAGAAGGTGACAGGACAGGGCAGGTGGCCTGGCAATGACAGCAGATAGGAAGTGGAGTTCACAGGCACACAGAGAAAACATTGCTTCCAGAACCATAGCAAGATGGCCTCATTCATTCAGGGACATGAGGTTTTCCAGACACTGGGCCTTCAGCCTACACCTATTACCTAAAAGAGCAACAGTATTATCAGTAGAATGTTGTGTCAGTGATATCATTAGCATCAGGGAGAATGTATTTGCTCCCTAGGACAATATGGCAAAGCTAAGCACTCTCAGTGCTTACACAAGGGTCAATCACCTGTCTGAATCTGTACAGAGAGTTCTAGAGAGGCACTTTCCAAGACTGAGATACCAGCTGTCTTTCTTCACTATTTCCAAGAATGCTGAAAGCCAAGCAAGCTCTCAACTTCCCTGGGTAAAAACAAAGGTGTGCAAAGTGCCAGAGGCTCAGACCTAGGAGTAAAAGTCCATGGCTGGCATGCTGGGGTGCTTGATAACCTACTCAGGGGCCTGATTGAGATCAAACTGTCCAGAGAGAAAAGTTGAAAGTTTAATAATGAAGAGGCCAAATGACAACAATCTCCAACTGAAAATGGAAACAAGGCAGCGTTTACACATTACAACAACCTCAACAGCTGAAAGAAGATTTGTGTTATTTTCTCACTTTTCAAACTGGGGGGATTATATTGTAATTACTAGTACTTATTGTTTTCTTAATTCCTTGTAATTCTGCACATGTGATATTGCCAGATTAAAAGGAAAATATCTGCAACATCACAGTATATTGTTAAAATTGGTTGAAATGAGTATGCATACCATATTTTTACCCAAAGACTTTCTTATCCACAAATAACCACTAATTACAAGGTACATTGGAAAAGGATCCCCACTAAAATATCACAACAAACACGTACCTATATGTAAATTTAATAAGAAATATTCTGTTGACCACTGCAAAAGAATGCTTAAGTAAATAAAATGACAATATGCTTTCTTGAATAGAATAACTAACAAATTTAAGAATCTCATTAAATTTATAAACAAATGTATGTTACCAGTAAGATATTTCAACTATACAAGTTGATTTTAAAGCTGGTACCAAAAAAAAAATAGATAAATGAGAAAAGTCAACACAATTGTAAAACAAAAGATGAATGCAATGGACAAAACTTTATCATACATTAAAACACATCAAAGCCTTGTGCAGTGGCACATGCTTATAATTCCACCATATGTGAGGCTGAGGCAGGAGGATCACTGTGAGCTTGAGGCTAGCCTAGGCTACATAGTGAATTCCAGGCCAGTTTGAACTGTATACCAAGGCCCTGCCTCAAAAAATAAATAAGTAAAGCATTATAGAGTCACAAGTGAACAATGACACATTAGTACATGAGCAGACAGACCAGTGTGATAGCCTGTAAGTCCAGAAATATATTCAAATAAGAGTTAAAACATAGTAAATGACATAAGAGGTATTTCATGTGAGTTGTTAAAAATTAAGAATTTTCTTAAATAAATGGTTTGGGGACTACCAAATAACCACTGTGGGGAAAAAATAAAATTAGCTCCGTATTTCATACCATACACCATCCAAATCATTTTAGTTGGATCATAGATTAAACTGTTTAAAAATTAAAATCATAAATAGTGTTAGAAAAAACTTATGGGATGATTTTTTATTGTAATCTCAGAATGGTGATAGGTTTTTTTTTTCCAAATATAACACAAAACTGAGAGTCATAAATAAAAAGACTGATAGGACTTGTTTCTGGTCATGATAGAATAGCAGGGGCTATATTAGTGTTTTTGCTGTAGCCAATTATAAAACAGTACAAAGATACTCTTTTAGGGTTGGATAAGAGGCAGAAATAAAACTGCAGTTTCTGAGCATAAATAAGTTAGAAAGTGAGCTGAGTTTGGCCAGCCTGCTGAGTTTACAAGGCAGAAATCAGAGGTCAGAGCACCTCGTTTCACAAAGAAAAACATAGAAGCAGAAGATATGCAGAACTGGAGTATCCAGCAGGCTGTGCTGGGTACCTCTAAAAGCACATGTGGAGGTCTAGGCTCTACCTGCACAAAAGAGTTCCATTCCGGGATTTAACCAGAGAGCAAACTTCACTGTGGCTAAGAAAGGAACAGAAATTCCACAGCTGGGTTATGCTAAGGTAAGAGCGGTGCTAGGGAATGCTCACCCTGCCAGAGTGGAGAGTTCTCATTAAAGTACCAACATCAGGCTGAGTTACCAGAAAAGCTTTCCTTAGAATGCTGTCCCAGTGTAAGACCTAGCCTACACCTTCCTAAACTCAGCAGTGCCTAGAATCATATCTTGATAAGATTTTTATGGAAAAGAGACTTCAGATGTTGAGATCCCTTTGTTATAGAGGGTTAGCAGCATATGTGTGGGTGAGAAATATATCTACCTGTTATGGTTTGTGTTCAGATGCACCCCCCTCCAAGCCTCATGTAATCATGCACACAGCTGAATCCAGGGTTTATGATTGGTTCATTATCTAGCACTGGGATTAGTGGTGAGAGCATTGCACCCACCCAGGGGTGCAGCCGGTACACAGTGTAAGGGCAGGAAGGCGGCCTGCTCTGCCCTCTTTTGCTCTGTTCGCTCTTGCTGTTTGCGGTGGCCATGAACAGCTGGCCTGCCGTGCCATCCTGCCTTGGAGCCAGCTAAATATAGACTAAAACCTCCAAGAACTGTAAGAGATAAATCTTCCCTTGCTTCACTTTGGATGTCAGGTATTTTGTCTTGACAACGAGAGGAAAGTAACCAAGACACTACCTAAAAAAAGCATGAAGCGAAACCTACACAGATTCAAAAGATCACTCATTATTAACAATGTCTGCTAAAACATGCCTTGGTAATTTTCAAAGAAAGATAACAACCTACAGTCTGTGCAGTGTATTATCTAAGTGTCCAATATTCAATGAAAACCACAACTAAACAAATGAAGAAACAAGAAATGTGAGTGATCACAAAAAGGAAAAATGATCAGTAAGAACTAAAACCAAGATAACCCAGATGATAGAAACTTTAAAGAACTGTGACATTATGTTCTCTAAAGATGATGGCAACAATATTTCCCATCCCATAAGCTCTTTTGCCATGGGGCTGTGTCAGTCTCTTACAACTTCATTTTGGAAGCTTTAGATCAACAGAATACAGTAGAAATGACATTACGGAACAATTTTGCCAAGGTCATAAGGAGGCCTGGAGCTGCCACCTGTGTCTCTTAGAGCACTCGCTCAGCTGCCGTGGTGTAAAAGCTAAAGCTGCAAGGAGAAGCCACCTGGAGGTGCTGTGTTTGATGACCTCACCTGACCTGACATCCTCCTAAGTAGGTGTTGGCTTTCACTGACAGCCAGGATCAACTGCTACTCCTGCGAGTGAGTCATGTTTTTCTAGCCCAACCTGTCAAAAGATACAGTGATACAAAATTATTCAGTCTATGTTGAACAAGGTAAAAAAGAAAGATTGAGGAAAAATGAATACATTCTCAAGAAAGTGTGGAAAAATATCAAATGGACTAACATGTAATAATTTCAGGAGAATAAAAAATAAAGTAAGATGGACAGAAAAAAATATTTGAGTAGTTGACTAAAACGACCCAATTTGATTTCTGAAACAAAATTCTGGCTAACAGATTAAAGAAGCTCAATAAACTGCAAGCAGGATAAAAATAAAAAGAACCACTGTCGGCACGTTCACCTTAAAATTGCACCAAAGTCAAATCTGAAAATCACCCAGAGGTAGGGGTGGAAGCCAGTAACATCTAAGGGAACAGACACTAGAATGACTGCGAACTTCTCATCACAAACAGTGGAGGCAGAGTTTAATACAATGACCAGTTCAAACTGCTGAAAAAATTTTTATACCCAGCAAAAATTTATTCAAATATGAAGGTGAAATAGGGATATTTCACAAAATCTTAAAAAACCAAGAAAATGTGTTGCCAGTAGACCTTTGCTAGGCTCCTCTGAAAGCTAAAAGTATGTCCATCATATCATCTAGCTCTACCATTCCTGAGGTATACCTGAAGGACGTGAAATCAGCACACAAAAGAAATCCCTGCATACCCATCTTTATGTTGGCTCTGTTTACCACTGGCAAGGTATGCCTAGGTGCCCATTAACTCGTGAATGGGTTTTAAAAATATATAGCATGATGGAATTTTATTCAGGCAGGAAAAGAAAGAAGTCCTGTCATTGTCGGGAAAATGGATGTCAAACAAAATTAGCCAGACACAGAAAAAAGCATCACATGTTGTCTCTCATAAGTGGAAACAAACAAACCAAAAAAAAAAAAAAAAAAAAGTATGGAAAGGGAAGTGGAAGGGAGGAGAAGAGGACCAAAGAAAACTATAGAGGCAGTGGGTACGTGTGGGTGCATGGACGAAAATACCACAGTGAGGCCCATTTTAAAACAAATTTCTAAAACAGGAGAAATTTTTAAGGACGTTGGATTTGGCAAAGATTTCTTTAATAAAACACAAAACGCACAAACTAAAAAATTATCAATTTGACATTATCAAAACAAAACTTTTCTCTTTGAATGATAGCATTAAGTAAATTAGACAGGAAGCCAAAGACTGATGGGAAAATATTTAAAATACAGAGGCTGCCAGAAAATGCATACATCAGGAAAGGAAAATTTGTATAAATATTTTAATACTAAATTTATTAAGATACTGTGAGATTAATATAAGTTACCTTTGGCCTCTGTGGTTACAAGAGGTACTAAGTAGTAGCTATTAGCTTCCAGACATTTATTAGTACAGCAAACTGCTGCGGTGTGTATACATTTTTTGGCAGACTCCATGTTTTCAAATCATATTTGTAGCAAAAGACTTATATTTAAAGTTCACTACAATTCGAGAACTCTTACAACTCAATAATAAGGAAAAGGTTTTTTTATTTTTTTGTAAATTTGGAAAAGGTTTTTTTAATTAGATAAAATATTTGAACAGATATTTGACCAGCAGAGGTATGTGAATAACCAATAAACACAGGGAAAGAAGCTTAACTTTGTCAGTTGTTAAAGAAATGAAAATTAAGGTCAAAGAGAAAGATCTCTACCAACTCAATAGAATGCTGAAATTTTTAAAGAAATGATAGTTCTAAGTGTTACTAAGGATGTGGAACTCACATCTACTGCTAGTGAGAATTTAAGATGGATGCTTTGTAAATACTTTTCAGTTTCTTACCCTGTGACCTAACCGTTGCACTCTGTGTATCAATCCTACACACCTGTATGTAAATATTCCTCATATGTATATTTATAATAGCTCAAAACTAGCAACAACCCACATTTGCTCAAATAATAGATAGGCAAGTAGTATACACATTCAAGGGGCCACTATATAGCAGTAAAAATTAAGGGAAGGCATGGATGATCTCCAAAGAATTATGCTGAATGAAAGAGATCAGATCCCTATAACAGTAAACACTGTATCATTACATTTATGTAAAATTCTTCTTAAAATGCAAATAAATGCACAGTGACAGAGAGATGTTGATAGCCTGAGAATAGGCCATGAAGGGAGTTCTATGGTAAGAAGGAAAAGGAGAAAAAGATGAGAGGTCATAAAAAAAAACTTTCGTGGTTATGAATATGTCTGTTACCTTGATTGTGGCCATAGTGTCATGGCACCCCTTTGAGATATGTTCAATATATCAAGTGTAACTCAATAAGCACATATAAGCTGTTTTAAGTTCCAATAATTTCATTCCTAGCTTATGTTAATATTAGTGGATATTGATGGTTGCTCAATTTACATCTGTTTTCTCTTTCACTATTGCCAAAAGTATTCCAGTTCTGAGGACCAAGAAAAGAAATTCCATCTCAGTCTAGGAACCAGCGCCATGTGCAAGACACTGGGAACAGCCAGACGCAAGCCTCTTCCCATGAGTCAGTGCCATTCAAGAACCTGGAGGAGAGAGAACCAAGCACACCAGGACGCAAGCCCAGTCTGGGAACCAGCGCCATGCATGGGCTGCTGCTGCACTGCAAAAAGCCAAACCCCAACCCCTTCTGGCAAACAAGAACTACCAATCTTCCCCTCCCCCCGAATAAGCAACCAGCTTATCCAGAGAAGCACAGGCTGTGATGATAGTTATGGAGGTGAAATGCAATTGGATGCTTCTGATGCTTTGTTTTTTCACTAATATTGCAGGTATAGGGCCAGTTGTCTGATCATAGGTTCAGAGAATAGTGGTACATAGTGTGGCATCTATGGGGGATTTCCTTCTGAGGGTTGCAGCCATTGTTGATTCCCTATGGTCTTGTTTTGAAATGCTATATTGTTTCCACTGTTTTGTTGGGTTGGGTTTTATTCTCTTTTGTTTTGTTTGATTATGTTAAATCCAATGTCAGGAGCAGCTATTTCAAAGATAGCAAGATATATTATGGTAGCAATTTTATATTTACTATTGGCTTTTTTAGAAGTCCTTTATTGCATTCATTGTTTTGTTTTTATTGTTTCTATTCTATTCAGTTCTGCTTGAGTTTTACTATGTCCAAAGTTATCTGCAGCTATTTTGAAGACATCAAAAGGCATTATGGTGACTATTACTGATTTTGTAATATTTTGAAGTCCTGTATCACTTACACTGGTTTGTTTTGATTGGCTTATTCTATCTTATTCTCTTTGAAATAAAATAATATAAATTTTTTTTAAAAAGAAAGAAATTTCATCTCTATGTCCTGGAAAGACCCTTACTGGCCTACTTATGCCCAACCCCTTTGCAACAACAGGCCCCAAAAATCACACGTAAGTCATTATTGAAATCTATTTTTCTGGTCAGAATTTGACTCTGAAATAAGCATATGACTCAGTTCAGTTCAATAATAAGCCACCATGAGTGTACAAGAGGCAAATATGCTTTTCTCTCTTTCAGCAGTGACCAAGCAGATGAGACAAACTCTGTCTTCTAGACAGAGGAAGTATGGGTGTGTAGCTGGAAGCAACTATAACCATTTTATCTCCATGAAGGGGGTCATCTAAGAGAAAACGAACACATAGAATGGCATGTGTGGTTTCTGGGAAGATGATGAAGCGGTGAGCAGCAGAACAAGACCCTCTCCAAAATCTGGTGTCTAAACTCTGGAATGTGCTAATGTGAGGAAGAGAAGAAGGAGGGAAGTGGGTACCTGGGACCCAGGTAGGATATGAAGTGAGAGTTGAAGCCCATGGGGAGAGCAAAGAGAAAGACGTCAGCAAAGAAGAAGGAGGTGGCAGGCTGTGCTTTCTTCCTGAGCCCAGACTCACTGTGTGGGAGGGACAGCTCAAACCCACAGATGCACAGGGACAATCCCAGAGCCTCCATGGAGAAAAGCACCAGTGGAACAGAGCAGTGGATGCAGCAGACTACAGTGACTGGTGTGTTATTCAGGGTCGGACCTCCTCCCAGGAGAGAGCAATTGACCAGTAGCCACCTTGGAGTGGGGCAACTGAACTCAGAACTCAGAACACCCATGGGCCAGCTCCATCTAGTGACTCCCAGTGACGGGGTCAGGCTGCTGAGTTGAAATTGGCAGGATATCAGTTCAAGTCGGCAGGGAGCCAAGTTCAAGCCAGCAGGAGGCACAGGGACTGCTACAGGCTGAGCAAACCTGGTTCCAACCTCACAGCCAGAAACCAGCCTGAACTTCAGTGGAGCTAAAGGCGCAGGCTAACCGGGATTATCCACTACCTCCATGGTAAAGCTTGCTGGAATCATTCAGCTCAGATCTGTCCGCCCACGTTGTCTATTAGTAACAGCAAAGACATCCATCCTAAAGCTGAGATTTTGTTTTGTTTTGTTTTCTATTGATTGTGCTTATTTTTATATGTGTGAATGCAGTTTCTAGGTTTTTATTGTTGTTTGGTTCTGTTCTTATTTTTATTTCTTCTTTCTCTCTTTCCCTCCTGTCTTCTTCACAGTTTCCCAAATTTTGTATGATCTTCCTTCCTCATCCAGTCTTGCTTCTAATCTCTCCTTCTCCTCCTATGTCTCTATTCCTCCCCCAACTCATTTTAAATTTTCTCCCTGAAGGTAAAATTTCAATACTGAGGGCTTATTTATTGGATACAATTTTCTGATTCATTTTAGATTTTGTTATATAATCACAAATCTAGTTCACACAGTTAAAGGTGGCAAATTAATTATTACCTCAGTTTGTCATTTCCTAGGCTGTGTTTAATGCTATTGTTATTGCTGATTTTATCACTTGAGCCAAGGTGACATAATTGTTCTAATCAGTTGTTCCTCCTGGTATGCCAAGACTGAGATTGCCTAAGGGTCATAAAAAGTACTATAGGCCAGTGCCAAAGAACCAAGTAAGCAGCAACTCCTCATCCCCAATAAATTGAAGAAGGAGGATCTTGCTAGTCTCAAAACCCAAAAGCCAGCTAAACATCTCTAAGAAGTAGTCATTTCCTAAGGGTTCTAAGTACTAGCAATAAAGCTACTCACCATAGGCGATTTACAAGCATCAACCCCTGGAAGGAAACTAAAACAAAGTAGAAAATGAAAACACACTTAAGCGAGATACAGCTCCAGGCTTCCAATTAGGATGGTGAATACTCAATAGAACCCAGAGTAAGGAAGACAGAACTCTTAGGATAAGGTGAACTGAAGCTTTCCAAGCTTATAAAATCTCAAGTAGAAGAGTTAGCAGATGCTATAGTTATTTAAGCAAGCTCCTCTATTACCTCTGGCCACAAATCCTATCTTATAAACTCGTTCTGATCACAGCATTTAACAGTTAACCACTTCCTTCTTTGGCAAACATCACCCTCCCTGGCCTTTGCCGCTCGTATCCTCTTATTTTAAAGCTTCTTTGCAATCTCCTCTTCCTACCCATCCTCTTCATGTACATGTGATTTCCACAAATGCCTTTCTTTTCTGGCCTTTGATGTTAACCTGCCACTTCCTCCTTAAGTAATCGCACCCCCTTCCATGTTTTGTAAACACGGAAGACCACCAAATATATCACCGCAACTCAGATTCCCTTCCTGGCTCAAGGTCCATATTCCAACAAGCATATTCAAACACCCCAACTAATACCTTAATTTAGATACTAACATAACCTAATATCTTAATCTATCCAGAACTGAGCTCATTGTCTTGCATCATATAAACTCTCTCCCACCAGTGTTGAATATCTCAGTAAATGTCACACCCCATCCCTTCAGTTCAACACAGATACCCAGAAATTACCTTTAAGTCTATTCCCTCTTTCTCTCTTCACCATCTCCCTACTTGAAAATCCATCACCTGATCTTATGGGTCATATCGCCTAAATAGCTCTTGGACTCATATAGTTCTCTCAAATTCTGTTGGCACTCCAATTCAAATATTCATGGAAGATTATAATCATACAAATCCACAGAGACCCATCAAAGACACTAACAGAGGATCAGTTTGAGTGGCACGCAGATGCGCTCCCATAAAAGATGTTTATAAAACTAGACTCTGTAACTTTTACCAGTTTTACATACATTGAGTTTCAGTCCATCATGGGAGTTTCAGAATTGTCACAGCAGTTCTGAGGAGCAAGGATTTGAGACCCCACAAATGGGCAGCAGGAACAACTGCAGTCCTCCATGTTGTCTTGTTACATGAAGAGAAGCCCAAGAAACCACTGCTGTCTCCCAGACTAATTGAAAGTCACTGCGCAGCCCCCATCCTCTTCTAAAATGAAGAAAGTAACCTTAGCCCCTGGGCCATTCACCAAGCAAAGAGATTTCAGTGGGACAATGAAGGGACAGAGAAGGACAACACCAGTGTTTGTTGCCATATTGGGGGAGGCCAGAAGCAGGCTTGGCATGGATTACACAGTTAATATAGAGCTCACACCAGCAGTGAAATTCCAAAGAAAGCGACATCTTGCATTGGAGGAAGGTAGGGGTACGGTCTAACCAGGCAAGCCTGTATTGCTGGTAGGGAAGAGGAAATTTTCTAGACTACAGGAGAAATATTATAAATGAGGATATACAGTATGTTCCCAAATATGAATTCCTAAAGATTCAGAATTGTAATTGTCTTCTATAGAACACCATTATTTAGAATCATGGGTTTCACCATTATGGAAAACAATATGGAGATTCCTTGAGAAACTAAAATAAGAACTTGCACATGATTCAGCAATCTCAATACTGGGAATACATCCAAGAAAAGGAATTCAGTACATCAAGGAGACACCTGTGTTCCTGTGGTTTTTGCAATCCTATTTATAATAGCCCAGAATCAACCTAAATGTCCATCAGTGGATGAGCAAAAAAATAGTGACATAATGGAATAATACTAAGCCATTAAAATGAGACATATCCTGACATTTGTGGCCACACAGAAGGAACCAGAAGGCAGTATGTTAAGTAAAAGAAGCCAGACACAGGAAAACAAATATTGCACTTCCTCCTTGTATATAAAAGCTTAAAAAATTGCTCTAGTAGTAGAGAGTAAAACATAGGTAATCAAAGGCTGGCAAGTGTAGGATAGATGACAACTAGATAGGAAGCATAAGCACCAGTGTTCTATAGCACAGTAGAGTGACCATCGTTAATAATAATATATTGTGTCTTTCAAAATAAGTAGGAGTGTTTTTAACGTTCCCAACACAAAGAAATGATGCACACATTTGAGGTGATGAAAATGCTAATAACCCTGATTCGAGTCTCAAACATTATAAATACATGTGGAAATGTCACATACATACAACTACGTCAGTCAAAAACACTCCTTTACAAAAGGCTCATGGGCTCCAGAGTCAGACAGACCCAGCAGCGTTAAATAAACACTCTAGATGTTGACTGGCTTCTAGTGCCTCACTCCTTGTAGGTACAATATGCACAACACTACCTGTATGTGATTGTTGCTATGGAGATTACAGCAGTGATGTGAGGCAGGTGAGCTGTATCCAGGATTCTAAGCCCCCGAGGCACTCGTGTAAAGATAGACCTGATTAGATGAGTACAACTGTTTAAAAGGGTATTTAAGGCTATGAGTTTCAAAGCTTGTCCAAAGCAGGACCAAGGTAACCCAGGAGAATTTTTAGGGAATTTAGCCTGCTCGAAAACATTTCCCAAAGTGAGTTCCAAGGAGCATGAATTCTTCAAGACATAAAAAAAAAATGTTTTTATTCATTTAAAAATAAAACAGGTTTCTGAACCAAATGCATTTAGGAGACATTGGATGCAATAATTGTAAAACTTTCCTATTGCCAGATCTGTAGTTGACTTTCACAGGCAGATATTCCTGGTGTGTCTCACCCTAAAATGAATGTGGCCATGGAGATTTTATTTCTTGGTGCATTTCTATGTACTCTAGGAGACTGAGTTTAAATGAATGGCCCTCAAGTCCTGTCTGGTAACTTTTACTTGAAGTCAAAACCCAAAGCCATTGCATTCACATATAATATACTTAACACATAAAAGTAATGAAACATCCTTTTCATACTTTTTATTAGTACACAGATGTGTCTTGCATCTATGAGATTTCCCAAGGCTTAACTTTGAGACCTGGAGGAAAAATTTGCTGATTCCAGAGGGGAAAAAATAAATACAAACATCAAACTGCAAAAATTTGCCACAGATATTTAAATAAGCATCTACAAAACGTAACATCATGCTAGCTAGTCAAGAGCTGTTCACATTACATGTAATTACTTTAAAATATACTTGGGAACATGGAAAAACTTTAACACATTTGATATGCTGTAATTCAGGGACGCCATCAAAATGAGAACCTAGAATTTAGAAATGGCATCCATTGCTTTCAAAAGGACGATATCCTTAAACTGTGTATGCATTCTCTCTCTGCCTCTCTCTCTGTCTCCCTCCCTTCCTCCCTTCTCTTTGATGTTGCAAGAAGTTCCAGTAAAGAACCAAACTTACAAACTGCCACCCATCCTGAGAGGTAGACCTGAACCCGGCCAATTCACCCAACAGTGGGGTAGGTGGGGAGCTCTCCATTCCCATGCCACAGGCCCTGGGTGCCCACAGACGCTGCATTTTTGGGTCCTCGCCAGAGAGCAAATCTCTTGCTGGCGCTAGCCACAGGCTCCTGCACCAAAGCACTGCTCTTTCTCACCATCACCCCTCCTTGTGAAAAGCCAGTCAGGGCACCTATTTGACAGCTAGTGGCTTCTCAGACACTGCTTTTGAAAGGAACTGGGGTTGAGGGATTCTCTCCAAATGGATGGCCAAAGACAACCCAGCCAGGAGCAGGGGGGGGGGGGGGCAGAGAGGAAGCCCTGCTTCTGCAGGTCTTCTGCAGAGATTTCATTAGTTGGAAAGCAGATGCTGGGTGATCTTGTGCAGGTACAAATCCTCATAGACACGAGGCAGTATTTCACATGCTCTGCAGCTTCAGCCTGGCTCACACTTACAGCTGGGCTACAGCAGGGAGAAGGAGCAGGCGTCCTGGGGTCGAGGGGTGGGCTCCACCTTGCTCTGTGGTCTAGAAAGACAGCTGGACTCAGAGGATGAGTCTATGCCTCCAGTTCTTTTCCTTATTTCTTTGAAGATAATAATAATAATAATAATGAAGAAGAAGAAGAAGAAGAAGAAGAAGAAGAAGAAGAAGAAGAAGAAGAAGAAGAAGAAGAAGAAGAAGAAGAAGAAGAAGAAGAAGTTAGGTCTTTAAAAGCTGACAACATTGACTTTTCTTTCCAGTCAATCTTAGTTTTCAAGGTCTGTTAAATATCACAGCAAGAAATTCTCTCTTCTCACTTCTAATGTTTGATTTTAACAGGGTGACTCATTTCTCATTGTTTCCTATGTCCCAAAGTCTGTTGTGAGTGATTTAAAGAGCAAATGAAGAGGGTAAACACACACACACACACACACACACACACACAGAGTCAGTCCTGTAAAGAAACTGCCCTTTTATTGTTAGTGTAATCTGAGAAACAGTAAAGGCAATCAACCACAACTATGTGAATAAATTATCATACACACCACGATGAGAAGGAGCAAAGAAAATATAATTAAAATTTGCTGCATGAAAAGAGAACGTTCCTCTGCTTCATACTTTTTTCAGCTCATTCCCCTGTTTTAGCAGCAGGGACTCACCAGTGACATTTTTGCCCTCAAGGATTGCACCACTTCCTCTGAAAATGTATCTCTCCCCCCCCAACCCCCTCCTTAGGATTTTCACTAGAGGGTATACAATGACATGTTCAAGAAAATGCTTGCCTGGAGGCCAGAGTGAGTTTCCTCTGCACTTGGATTTCCATGTATTCTACCAAATTTCCTTACAATTAATTTTTAAAAGGTCTGAGAGAGTTCATTTCCCAAACAGCTGACAAGAGCTGTGTTCTGTGAAAGCAAACCAAAAGATATTTGGCGACCATTTTTGCGGCCACTATAAAAATCCTTACCGGCTTAAATTCTGAATCTGCAATCTGCCCTTTATTACTCTGATATAGAAATCGGGCTCTGTTGATTCTCCCATCCAGAGCCAGGAACTGGTTTATCTTAATTGCACTTTAGCCTAAAGCATATTAAATGCAACTTGATTATAAAACGCATCTGAATTGCCACAATACATTTCTTGGCAAGATTTCCAAACATCAAAGTAAAGAAATCTATAATCACCTTGTCTGGCTCTTTTGGGGACTCGTCAGGTAACTTCATAGAAGGCTTGTTCCCACCCCACACCTCCCTTTCTCATCCAATAACCAGTAAGGATAGATTTGACGAGCACTCAGAAATGGCTGCAAGACATGTCTTTATATTTGGACAGCACATTAGGCTAAATAGGTCAGAATGTGGGTTTGGCACAGGTTGTTGGAGGGGACTTTTTAAAAAGATTTCTCTTGCACAAATTCATTGGCCCCATCCCTCAGTCCCACCCTTCCAGCTCCCGGCCTCACACTGCACGATGCTGCCTTGCCTCATGCAGCGTCTTCACTGGGCCTCCCCCCATTCCAGGCACAGAGAGCTAAAGGGATGCACTTTGTAGGTGCATTACGTGGCTGGAAGCAAGGACCCTCTGCACCTCTGTCTGAACGGGGATCCACTGGGTGAGCGGGCTTCCTGAACGTGCCCAGGGTGACAGCCTGCCCAATGCTTAGGCACCCTAGACCAGTCTCTGCATCTAATGGAATGCAAACTCCCTTGCACAAAGCTGTGTGGGAGTAAGGCACAGAGGCAGGAGACAAGCCATGCACACGTTTGCCCTCATGCCTGCCTCCCACATGCTTCTGAAAGAATTCCAAGTCACCAGGAGTGGCTAAAATAGCATGAAATTTATCCAGCCTTGACCTCTACCTAGAGACCATTAGGTGAAAGAATGCAAAGCACAAAAATACGTGCGAGAGGTATCTTTGCCTTCAGTTATGAGGAGCAAGAAACTTCCTTTTTTAAACCAAGGCACTCAAAGAACTACCAGTATATCAGGCACGGTGGTCCACACCTATAATCCCAGCACTCTGGAGGGCTAAGGAAGGAGGATTGCAAATTGGAGCCCAATCTGGGAAATTCAGCGATTTAGTAAGGCCCTGTCTCAAAATTTAGGGGGCAGCAGTGTGATTTAGTGGGAAGGCTCTGGGTTTAACACCCATACCTTTGTTATCTGATACATTTTTAGCACCACCACAAAATATACATACATATATATACTATACATATATGTACATATGTTATCCGATGTATTCTCTTAGCTGCCTTTTATAGTTCAGGTACAGATATTACCAGAGATAAAAAAGAAGACTTTTAAAAACTTGCCTGCAACCTTCTTTTCCCAGAAGACAATAACTAGAATAGCATATATTGCAAAATTTGCCAATTCCTAAGATTATACTAGTACAGAAACTCACTGCCTAAGTCACAGGTGACAGCACTAGGCCACAAATATATGTTATTCCCCTAAGAAGTATTCTGATGGCATGAAATAATGGCCCATCAAACAGTCAGGATTCTTAACTTTTTTTTTTTAAAGGAAACAACTTGACACGGTTGGTTGGTTCGAGCGCCCCCATGTGTCTCAATAGAGTAATGCCACTGAAGGTCTTTGAAAGGGCTCTTTTAAATGACAGATTGGGTAACACAAAAATCCTCTTTTACACTTGAGTCCTGAAGACACTCATGTAACACTCGGCAGACTCACAGGTTACCCTCAGAGTATGAATTTTTCTTCCTGGATCTAAAGTGACGTCACAGCTTATACCCAAAAGAATGAGATGCAGCCGTTAACAGAGGGGAGGCTGATTTCAACTTGCTTGTTCTGGTTTAAGCCCATCAGGTCCTCTCGTCTCTTTCTCTTGCCTACCCCTCCACCCCACGGCACCATAAGGGGCAAGGCTCTAGGCACGCACTCTCTCTAGCACTAAAGAACCGCAGCTACTTGTACAGTAGGCAAATCTCGGGAGATTTCCACCATGCACCCTATGGCCTTATGAAAGCCATTCTCCTCCCGCACCTGTCTCCTCCCTGAGAAGGGAGCACAGCGGCCTTCTCACAGGCCGCAGCAATGCCTGGCCTGGAATAGACAGACACCCAGTAAATGTTAATTGAATCCAAACCTATAAGCTCTGTTCCAATCCACTAGCCTTATTATATTTCTAGAAAACAGATGCAATGTTCATCCTTTAAGAATGAACTTGAGAATTCCTGGAGCACAGGAAGGGGTCAGCTGTCTTTCTGCATTGCCTACCATGCCTGAGCTAGTGCTGGCCACACAGAGCTGGGCACACAGTGATCTTCCATAAACCAGCGAGGTGGTAGCAGGAAGGATGGGCAAAGAGAACGAGTTTGCCTTCTTGACAGAATGTTTTTTTAACTTTCTTTTGTGGAATTCAAAGCAGTCAATGGTGCATAAGAAGTACAGATCCATGCAAGAATTTGAGGCCATCTACACAGAATACCTGGAGTCTTTATTTAAAAAAAAAAAAAGAATGGTGGAAAAATGGTAAAAAATGTTTTATCCTCATCTTCCTCTTTTATTCTCTCCCTCCCTTTTCTCCTGAGGTTAGGAAGGCAAGACTCAACATTTCAGCAGAAACCCAGAATTATTGCCGGAGAAAATTAGTACAACCTTGGTCACTTATGTCAAAGCAACCTTGTTGAATCTTGCACTCTGTTATCAAAAAGAACATTTACCAAGAAACCATGCTCTCAGGCCCCTCTCCCCCAAAAGGCAAAGAGCTGTTCACTGCTTAGTTCTAAGCTAGCCAAATCCAACAAAGCCGCAGAGATTTTTGGCTTAATCTTCTCACTGAACTCATGCCAGCCTCACACGGGCACAGCCAGGGCATCGTCACCCAGCCTGAGGTGTTGGCAGCGACTCCTTCACACTTCTTAGCACTTTTTCGGCTCAGAGCAATGGCAAAAGGTACCCTCCCTCCCACTCATGGCACCTGGGGGCACCTCCAACTGCGCAGCCTGGCTTGGGAAGCATCTACAGAAAACAGTCAAGTCTTTAATGGGTAATTCTGCAACCTCCAGAGAACCCCCAGAACTGCCTGCCTCACCTAGATACTTTGGTGGTCCTCACAATGGAAACATTACCATGACCAAAAAATGGAGAGGAAAAAGTTTGAGATGAGTCCCCTCCATTTTCATTCTCCAAGTCCCTGGTTTAGTTAAGAATATCCATTCATATGATGGTTCCTGACACCATCATAACCTCATCAGCACAAGTGTGTTACTAAGCAGTCAGGAAGCCTCCACTGTTCTCCTTGTCCAAGTGTGGCATGGATGATGAAAAGATCTTCCCAAAATGCTGATTTCAACATATGGTTTAACAGTTCCTACTTAGGATACTCCACGTATCCATGCTGCCTGCAAGATAAAACTCCAGCTCTGCCATCTGACATTTCAACTTCTTCACATTCTCAGAGGCCCCAAGGGAAGACACAAAGGAACCAGAAGTCACCTAAAGAGTTCCCAAGACGTATTCATGCTGGATCAACATCCATAGCAATGCAGCAATAACTGGATTTTCAAATATGTTCAAATTGTGGACATTTGTGAAGGAACTTTACTTTGAGCATTCCCACTGAAACCCCAACTCCTGCCTCTGCACTTCTCAAAACATTCGGACCAAAGTGGCTGATAGCCATTGTATTTCTTCAAATGACAATGCACCCGCCCTAGCAATGAACCTCCAGGCGTCCACTGGTAAGTGAGCAAAATGAGGAGGAAAATAAATCAACATCAGGGGAAGAAAACACAAAAGACATCCTGATTCCTGCAGGACATTGTGTTCTGGTGAGAGAGTCAGAGAGAAGGTAAAAGAAAGTGCATGGCTGGAAACAAAGCATCTCTGCACCAGATAGCACAAGGGCAGCGCAGCACAAGGAACAGAGAGCAGTGGTAGTGAACACTGATGAACAGAAGTCAGGACCACAAGAATCCTTGTCTGTCTTCTTGGTCCCTTTCCGGAAGAGAACGCAGAGCGATCTATTTCACACACCAGACAACGACCACTCCTGTCCAAAGCAGTGAACTTCCCTGAACAAGAATTTTATTTTAAAAATATTAGAGCCTTTTCCTAAACTGTTAAAAAGAAACACAGGTTCACAGTCTGCACCCACTGACCATGCCTTGAAGGTCGATCCACTAAGCTTTCTTCACATCTCTAGCTAACGCTACCTGTGTCTTCCCAGGCAAGGTCTTGACATCTTGAACCTTCCAGAGATATCACTGAGTTTGACCATCTTCTCAACATGACTGCAAACACCTCAAGATCAAGAATCGCTACTCTGCCCTCTGCTGGGTCTTGTGTATTTTCCCTCCCCTAATCATTCCCAGGTACTCAGCTGGAAAGGTGTTAGAGAAATAGCAAGACTGATACAAACTGATATAAACTGAAATGTACAAATTACTTAGTGACAATCTGAAAACTCCTTTTGATATTTTCTGTATCGTTGATTCCTTCTATCCCAACAACCATTTTTTTTTCTTTTTTGCAAAGGGTAGGCTATAAGTCATTCGGCAACCCTTTCCCTCCACGTATAACCAGCTGACTCTCGGTTTGCTTTGTGGTTAATACGGTTGGCACTCCCTTTAACTTTTATGTCAAGGCTTTAAGATTTGAAGTCATTGGCTCCATTTTCCTTGCCAGATCAACCTGCCCAAGTCGGTAGGAATCACCGATGGCCCTTTCCCATTTACCTCCTCAACATTTTTTAAAGGTTTTATTGTTTAATCCCTTCGCCTCACGCCAGCCTTTAATGACCACCTTCCTGCCCTAAGAACCCTCTCATGGATCGTTAACCTCCTTCACAAGCTATGGACAAGCCTCAGTACTGCCTGCAGCCCACTTACAAGAAAATATGAGCTGCTATACTGGGCATGATTTGTGATTTCACTGTAATTTTCCCATTAAGCCTAAAGTTTATCAGTCTTCTCTCCTACACATTCTGCTCCTTCCCTGCCCCTTTTCCCAGTCCCCACCCCACCCCCACACCACCTCCCTCCATCACCCCCCAAGAAATGAACTGGTTTACCCAGCAGGTTCAGTCTTGCTTTGACCAGTTTATTGTTTCAACGTGATTATGAAGTCGCTGAGCCTGAATACACAGTTTATTAATTCTCAGGCATTCACGGTGTCTCCCTTGAATGTGGTGTGAGTAAGGCATGCGTGCGTGTCTACCACAGTAACGGACAGTCTTGGAGTCTAAAATTCTGCCGGCGACTAAAAAGATGGAGACTTGCAATGTGTGTGAGGAAGCAGTCACATCCACATCATCTGGGCAGTGGAAGGCATGCCAGTGTCTGGCATGGGCATTTTATAGATTTGAAAATTGAAGGAGAGCAAGAGAAGAGGACTCTGCCAAGAGCATAGAGCTCGTCCAGCAGGGGGTTGGGATCCCAACTCAGAGCTATCTCATCACCACCCGCACGGCCCTTCCGCCCCTCCGCGCACACGCGTCCCTCCTGAGGGCTCCGGAGGGTAAGAATGCAGGAGGCCTGCAGACCACAGCGTGCATCGTGCAGGCACAGCACGTGTGACTTCGTGCGCGCAGACGTGCGGAGATGTGACACACATACCGGGCTTACAACGCAGAGCGCACCCTGTTAAAATTAGAGTAAAACTGCTGTAATTAGATTAAATTCTAATCCAAAGAGATCACGCCTCTCCACCCTACCCACGCTACCCGTTTCTCCCCCAGCAGCCGGTTTCTCTTAAAGATGAATACATTTCAAAAGGCACCTTGGAGAAATTTTCATATGATTTTCCTTCAGTTCCGTCAATATAAAGTTATCCATTGATTCCATGAAAATAGCTTTTTCACACATCTCTGCACACACAGCCCCCCACACGCGCGTGCATACACGCGCGCGCACACACACACACACGTAAAACATTGGCAGCAGGTACTTTTAATTTGCTGGAAAATATTTCTAAGAAGTCAAAAAGCTCCAGCTGAAATAGCGTGCCCTCCTATTGGCTAGCCAGGCCAGTTGAGGAACGTGATTGGTCCCTGATCCTAAGGACCGATAAGAACGGCTATAAAATCCCTGGGTGCAGCTCTTAGGCCCCCAGTTTGCAAAAGCCAGAGGTGCAAGAAGCAGAGACTGCAGCAACAGAAACAGCAGGAGCAGCCGTGTCCGCAGAAGCAGCAGCAGCAGCAGCCAAACAATCCTCGCCAAATCCTCACCTAAGCTCTCAGTGTATCCAGATCCACATCTTCACTCGAGCCGGGAGAGGGAAAGAGGAAAGGGGGGGAGGAAAAAAAAACCCAACAACTTAGCGGAAACTTCTCAGAGAATGCTCCAAAACTCAGCAGTGTTTCTGGTGCTGGTGATCAGTGCTTCTGCAACCCATGAGGCGGAGCAGAATGACTCTGTGAGCCCCAGGAAATCCCGAGTGGCAGCTCAGAGCTCAGGTAAGCGCAAACCCAGGACCGGTTTCTCCCCCAAAGAGCTGTCCTCATTTGCCTCTCACTTTTGCAACTGTGTCTGTGACGGGCTGATCTTGATCATAAATGTGCTTCGTGCCTAGTGGCAGTAAACTGCTAGTGTAATCCAATAGCCTTAGGAAGTGGAGCTCCTTTGTTTAATAAACTGCATGCGACTAACGAAGAAGCTGGTAGCCGTGCTGAGGGTATTTCATTGCATAAGCCTAGCCTGGTTGCCTGAAATCTGGCACGTACCCTCTTGGCGGGGAGGGGGCGGGGAAGGCTTGACTGTTGGCATGCTTGAAAGTGCTCTCTATACTTTCCAGAAGCTGGCCGGAAGGTGAGACACAGCTGGTCTGATGCCGGCCCTCCCCCCGCCCCCCAGGACCCTATAACTTGACGTCTCTGCCTCTTTAGCGAACACACAGAGAAGCTCCCTCTTCAGTCTGACAAACCCAGGGCGGATTCAGAGGAAACCCTACCCATCCCACCCCAACACCCACCCCTGCCTCTCTCCCTCCTTTCCAGCTCTCTCGCGCTCCATCCACTGTGCATGCAGCCCTGATGGCCAGGAGCCCCTTGCAAAAGACCATTTGTGAAATGAAGCAGCTGTTTCTCCAAGGGGAAGGTCTCACTCCCTCCAGGAGCAGTTCATTGTGACTGCCCTGGCCTCTGAAAGAAAAGAGGCATGAGGAAGCCTGCAGTTGACACCTCTGCCCCTTGACTCCTCCCGCCCCACTCTCGCCTCTGCCATTCCTGCCCTCTCTCCCCCAACTGTCAGCAGAGATAGGATCGCAGGTGTCAAAATGCAGCAGACATCCATGCTCCCCTTGGAAGAGCGCAGGTCCCTGCCTAGGGGAGAGGAGGGCTTTTGCCTTACTTCCTTTTGTACTTAGTTGCTATAGAGATGCCGTGATTCACAATTCGAGCTTGCCTAAAACAATAGCAGCCCTAATGCATATTAAAACTGCTTAAAGCAAAGTTATAATTTGAACCCGTGGAAATATATAATTAGGGAAATGACTTGTAATATCCCAGAGGCTGCGGGTGGTGGAAGGGGGTGGGGAAACCTAACTGAACCACGCTTTTGATCTCAGAGGAGAATCCTAGGGTATGAGGCTACAGATCATTTCTTGTCGAGCTGCCTGCCAGAACACCCCACTTCTGTGGGAGAGAAATTACTTTTATGGGAGATCTTATCCAGAACGCAGAAAGGCTCATGCAAGTTCTTTGTGGTTTTCTTCCAGTCTTGCACAAGGGGTGCGTTGGCCTTGTTATGGCACACCTGTGTTTCTCTCTTAAAAAAAAAAAAAAAAAAAGCTTTTAATAGGAGAGATTATGCATACCTCTAAGCACTGTCCTGGGGGGGGGGGTACATGAATGGATCAGATTCCTTGCTGCCAGGATGATGGTAAGTTTAAAAAAAAAATCAGAAGGGTGTCCCTCCAGGTGGACTCCTGGCAAATTCTCTGGATTGTAATTCCATGCTTTTTACTCTGCCGTACAATTTTCACAAGGCACATAGATTCTCTGGCCCCCTCATCTCCTAAACCTGACCACTAGCCCCTGCCTGCTGCCTTCCTCGTGCCTTCAGCTGCCAAGCAGTGAACTTTGATTCTACAGAGAGGCTGAAAATCACTGTGCACCGCTCACTTGTCCAACCACCAAATGCATGCAACAGTGAGACAGAGAACACGTGTGTCCCAGGATGAAGGCAGCCCCTCCCCTCCTAATGCTCAAACCCTAAGAATCAAAAGGGCCTGCACATCCCCCTTTCTCTCCCTGCCCCTCTTCACATGGGCTGGTCCAGCGCCCCTCAGGACAGACTTCTAGGATAAATTCTTCTGATCCTTTGCCCTTGAACTTTGTGTCTGCACCCACTTGCTTGATCCCACCCAGTATCTCTCCTTCTGACCCAGACTGGATGTTTGTCTCTTCCAGCTGAAGTGATTCGCTGCCTCAACACCGCTCTGCAGGTTGGCTGTGGGGCTTTTGCATGCCTGGAAAACTCCACCTGTGACACAGATGGAATGTATGACATCTGTAAATCCTTCTTGTACAGCGCTGCTAAATTTGACACTCAGGTAAAAAGCCCTTGACCCCTGCTCACCCTACTTGTTTGTTTTTAATCTAGTATTGGACTATTGATTAGGATAGTCTAAGGAGCCAACCTGCTTTCCAACCTCCCTACATGAAATTCCCTTCTTAGGATACACACACACACACATTCACACACACATGCGCACATACACCCTCTTTGGGCAGGTCCCCAACCCCCACTCCCAAGACTGGAAGGAGCTGTCAGAAGCCAGCATGTGAGGGGAGGGGGAATGACTAGGAAAGCTTTTCCTCTTGAAGAGGAAATAAAAATGTTCTAACAAAGAAGTTCTTGCTGCCCGATCTGGCATACTGGCTTGTAAACTGAATTATCAAATTCAAAACCAAGGATGTAAAGGCAGTTTTCAAGCTAATCTCACATCCTTTCTCCAGAGCCCAATTCTCAAATAGTCTAGTGGGAAAGGAATTTAAAAAAAAAAAAGAAAAAGAAAAGAATTCTTCATCATGGGGGCAGTGGTCTCATGGCAAGGACATGCAGAGGCCATGATCACATGGCCATGATCAGATGGCCATGATCGGGACCAAAGTGAGCCCCTGGCTGTACTCCTGACCTCATCTACCAGGTCAAGCTAAAGCTTTGCCTCCCATCTCCCTTCTCCTTGGCAGGGAAAAGCCTTTGTCAAAGAGAGTTTAAAGTGCATCGCCAATGGGGTCACCGCCAAGGTATTCATCGCCATCCGGAGGTGCTCCACCTTCCAAAGGATGATTGCCGAGGTCCAGGAAGAGTGCTACACTAAGCTGAACGTGTGCAGCATCGCCAAGCGGAACCCCGAGGCCATCACTGAGGTCGTGCAGTTGCCCAATCACTACTCCAACAGGTACCAACGACGCAAGCCCTTCTCTGCAGGCAAGGGAGGGATGTAGCTGGCAGAGCCAGTCTTGGAAGGAGGGTTAAATTGTCACAGTCACTTTCTTATTTTAGCTTGCAGCCTTCCCAGCTTTTGCAGGAAAATATGTTTGTGATTGGTAGTGACAGTTTAAGCAGCTTGGATTTTTTCCCCCCACTGGTAGAGAAAAAGTCTTTGCATGCAGCTAACACAAAGCTTTATCTGCAGCATCCTTGGGTGCATTTTCTTTGTTCATTTCTTGCCACAAGCCTGAAGGAAAGGGTGAACTTTCTGGAAATCACTTTTGAAGACTTAAGATTTGGCTGAAACCAGGACTGTGCAGCAGTATAATTGGCCATGATAAAAAAAAAAAAAACTGGTTAAATGTCATAATGCAGACTTTTTGTAAATCTGCATTGTTTCAGCTCTGTTCTCATCCTAGTCAGATATTCCTCTGGCTAACCCAGAATAAGCCACCTTCATCTCCTAAGTCTCAGATTTTCCTGGCAAAAAATGAAAGGACTAGACTGGACCATCAGTAGGTTCCCTTCCAGGTCCTATGTGTACCCATCTCTCTAGTCCAAGATTGCCCAGGAAGAAGTTCTGGTGCACAGAGATCCCATTCAAACCTTGGTTGATCTCACTTGACCCAAAGCCACTGAACTTGTAATATCTGAGCCACATGTCTGGCTGTGCCTTGGGCTTACTGTCTTTCCAGGCAAGGATTGAACTCCAGATACTGATACTGGCATCCTGGCTCCTTGTGAGTGGACTGGAAAGGTTTCTAGCAGAATTAAGGGAGAACTAAGACAGCCAGCAGGGCTGGGAGGCAGGGACTGCACATGCAGTGCAGGTCGTCACATTTAACCTACTGTGATGCACCTTGACCTAAAATTTGACCATTGGTCATGAAGTTCTGTGATTCTTTGATGCTCCACAAAATCTGCACAGAGTCCCAAAGATCAGTTCTACACTACCCTGATACCCTGAGATTTATCACAGGCTTACTTGGTAAGTTTCCTGGCCAGGTGCCTGCATCGTTCTTCAGAATGACTGAGGAGGAATTTAGTCGTGTGTATGTATGCAATGGAAAACCAGAAAAGTGGCTCCTTGCTTTACACAAAGGTTGAGGTCTCTAACATAACAATTTCTGATTCACTCTTAACTACGTGTTATTGCCCTTCAAAGCCACAAGATCATTTATGCAAATCATTTACTTGGTCCATGGAAGAACAACTCTACCATGAAGTTCTAACCAATTTTCTCAGATCAGGGAAATTAACTCCACCCTCTCTCTCAAATAGCTTCTCTTTTTCGCAACTTTGGCTTTAAAAATCTCCCATGAAGACTCTTGCTGCATAGTGGAGAGGGATGACCTAACTAATTGTTGGAAGCTCGCTTCACCATCAGGAAATGAAATGAAGGATTCTTAATGGGACTAAGGCTAAGGATGAAGGATGTGTTTAAGTAGTAGTTGGGGAAGGAGTGTGTTAGTAAAATCATTACAAGTTTAGATCCTAAAGTATCCTGTGACAAATATGATCTGCAATATGGCCTGTAACAAACTTCCAGGCAAGATTGATCTTGCTGTTTCAACTGGCATAATCTTTTATAATCTTCCACTGTGAAGCAAGGCACGCATCATACAAAGGAGGGTCCAGAGGCTAGATGGGAGATGCCACTGTGCCCAGGAAAAGTTCTTCACCACATTTCCCTTCCTTTTAATATGTGCCTTGGTTTTCAATACACTTGGAAAATTGTCATAAGTTTTCTCATCTCCCTCTTTCATCTTGTGGGACTCACATATAATAGGAAAGGTCAGTGGGGGGAAATACGGCCCGTACTTGAAGGCCAGAACCTCTGGTGTAGCTCTTACCGCCAAGTATTTTACCTCTGCTGGCCAATATTATTCCTATTCAGGCTTGGGGAGATTTCCGGTTTCAAGTTGGGCTTGACTTGCTCTATTTAAGCTCCTCACCCTCCTAAAACATCCTGCTTTCCCAGCTCTGTCCCACCATAGACACACGCTAAGTTGGTGCCAATTGGCAAGGAATTGCAAAAGGAAGTAGTTACAGGTTCATTCCACCTTCCTGTGACTTATCCAGCGTGAGATTTGGGGCTAGGAGAATCCAAAAGCCTGTGACTGGACCAAGAGGCAGAACAAGGGGATTTTCCATGACACAAATGCACTTAAAAGAGAAAATACAGTTGAAGTGTCCCCCTGGCAAACTGTGCCTTCAGCAGTGAGGAAGCAGGTAGACTTGATCAGGCAGGCAGGGCAGCGTGAGGCTTGGGAACCAACTAGACCAACCCAGATTCAGAGTGGGAAAACTGGCACAGCATCCAACTCTCTAGGGCAAGGATAGGGAACAGGAAACAGAAGAATAATATTGATCAAGGGAAACAAAGGACTATTTATAAATTCTCACACAGAACGTTCCTAGGCAGTATGTGAATATTTGGGTAAGCATGGCTGAAACAGTAGCTATGGAGAATATCTGATCTTATTCTTCACCAAGATGAAAAAAAAAGTCAGGATGAAATTAATTTTCAAAATAAGAAGAAACATGCTTAAAAAGTTCCTTCCAGACTAAGTGATCCAAACAATTAAAGCACTGACTCTGCCACACATCCTTTTCTGCCCTCACAAAAGGAATCTTCTTAAATAGTTCCAATTCCTCCTGCATAGAAGGGCCTTAACCTGAACTGAAGTCTTTTTTGTTAAATAGAGAAGGAAAATAGGTATTGAATCCCTGGGAGTATAGCATGCCACAGCTGAAGAAAACTGTTATCTAGACTAATTGCCTCACTCTACTGATTAAAGAATGCAAGTTCAGAGCAAGGAATGACCTGCTAAAGGTCATACAGCTTGTGAGTAACTGAATTGGGCCCAGAATTCTCATGGCCTAGAGCCAAGTTATTTTGATTTCAAAAATGGCAGCCAAAAAAGCCTGCAAGAAATATCCATAATCCCAAAATAGAATGCAAGCATAACTGAATATATATGCACCATAGTGGTCAGCCATTCAGTTTGTGCACATTCTCTCCTAAAAGAAAAGGCACATCTTTCCAGTAGCCATAGTAACTCTAAGGTACAGTAGGGTGCTCCATAAGTGACAGCTGCTAAGTCAATTCTTGCTAGGGGCACAACTTCTAAAAATACTCTATTTTACTTGGTGACCTAGAGGAGAAATCTGTCTTATCAACCAACACAATTCCAAAGGTCAATGCCATAGTCCAGACCTAACAAAGGAACAGGGTTAACTGTGTCAGTGGTAAGGCAAGCTGACAAATTCTTCAGCCTTCAGAGAGCCTCTAAAGGAGCTCCAGACTGCTTTCTGTTCCAAGGGGACTCTCTTAGCCTACCATGTTGGGCTGTCAAAGCTCCAAGAGTGGGTGTGGGAAGGAGGTCACTAAGCAGTCAGGTTAGCAAAGATGTTCATCAAGAAACACAGAAATCAAGTGTCCTGGCTGGGACACCAGAGGAAACAACTCCAAGAAAGAGAGCAACCACTTTGACAAAGTGTGGACATGGGGAACACAAGGCCCTAAGGTGACAAGGTTAGCTAGAGAGGCTTCGTGTCATTCAGGCTATTAGCCCTCTGCCGCCAGAGAAATGCTTCCAATTCTTTCTAAGAAGAAAGAACTTCCTACTCTTTCTGTTTGTTTCTAAGGAAGGATCATACTTTCCAACCCATTTGGGGATTCATCTGGCATGAACAGAACTTTCTAGAAGTGGAAGAGTTCATTTCTGAGTTATAAAATCCTTATTGGACACTGTCCTCTATCAGCCTCTTGCCCTCTGAAATAGACATAGTGATCCAGGGAGCCCAGGTCCTGAGAGAGCCCAGGAGTTAAGAGCTGCCTGGAGACCGATGTGTCTGTAGGAGCCTGAAGCTGTTGGTACAGAGTTGTTTGTTCTCAGGTTTTCCAAAACCAGTTTTCTCTCCATTCCTCCATCCAAGTGCTACTTGACTCATGTGCTTCATAATTCCAAAGGGCTGGAAAATGTTCCCTTATGCCAGAGAAGCCCAGCTTCACGCACAGCTGGTTATAATTGTCCTTGGAGGGAGGGGTACAGGATAGGATTCTGTGTCCTGTCGGCAACCAAGACACTACTTCTTTTCTGATCCCCACCATCCTCCCCTTTCCAAAGAAGGGCGAGCAAGAGCTCTCCCTCATTACCCACGTTCCACTCTATTTACTGTACATCCTTGAAAGGACCTCTCTGGGGGTTAAGTTATTCTGGAAAGATGTTTGATCCTGTGCTCCAGGAGGTGAGTTAAAAATAAATAAGTTTCTTTTCCTGGAAGATCGTGTGGCCCCAGAGATCCTCCAGGTCTTCTGAGAAAAGGGTCTCCCCACAGAAGTACAGCAGGTCACTGTCATCAGGGCAGTTTCCTAATAGCAAACACAGAGCTAATGGGTTTTGACAACTGTCACCTCACAACGGAACAGAGGCGACCCAGCATGAATTGGAAAATACCAGAACTATCTCCCCAGAGCATCGCAAGTCATTTACATGCTCTGATTATTAGACGGTTGAATCCTTTCTTAGTCATGACACTTTACTGCATTATTTGGGATTTTTAAAGAATTCATTCCAAAGATGAAAGTAGTTTTCAGCAGATACAAGGGTTTTCTTTTTGTGAAATCTACCAGATCTGCACATAATTATTCTCCAGCAAATTACGATCAATGGGGAGCATTATGTTTTTAAAACTAGTTTTCCTCAGTGGTCACACAATAAATTTAAAAATCTGCAGTGAGTAGGTATTTTAATTCATGACACTTACATGTAAGAGAGAGAAGGAGTAAGAGTACAAATGCTGCCTTTTGTAACTTTTCAACCTAGTCAGGGAAGTAAACCCACCATCAGATGCTAGCCTTTGTGGCAGAAACCAAGTATCTGTAAGATGCTTAAAGGAGAACAAGGCCAGCACAATCCAGAAAGCAGAAAAAGTTCTCATGGAAGAATCGAAGCATAAACACATAAAGACCATTCATCTTTCCTTTTAAATATCCTCACTGCCTTCCCGTGGGCCTTCTCACTACAACACACCAGGGGAGGAACGCTGAAAGCAGGATCAGCCAGTAGCCTCTACCAAGACTAAATGAATGTGCAGGAAGGAACGTAGATTTTGTGGAAAAATTGCTGAGTCACAGAAGACAGGGACTTAAAAGTTCACTCAAAAAATGTATTCACCTGCACATATGGGTGCGTACACCAAGAAACAAGCTGTGAAGAAGCACCAGGATAACTGTAAAGCCACGGGCAGTAATTATTAACCTCAGCACTGAGTGCTGGGCTCACCTTACTGCACTCTTCACTGTGTTTGACTAAGTCCCACTTCTGTCGCTGACTCACTGTATGATCTTGGGGAAGTCACTTCAGCTCTCCTATTCTGGTCTACAAAAGGAGAGTTGAGCTAATCACTGAATGGCCTCTGTAGTCCCATTTAGCCCAACTGAACAATCCTCTGGATCAATATGTTTATTCCGGAGGGTTTCTAAAACTTTTCAGACATCACACTCAGTCTTTTATTCAAAGTGTGGTCTAAATCTTCTAAACTCTAAATATGAAGACAGATTTGTCTTGTGTGGGGGGAAACCCGGGAAGCCTGTCACCTAAACTAAGAAGACATTGAAGTAAGAAGCAAAAGTCACCTTCAGCTGATGTGCTATTTGTGTTTGCATGGGCCAACCAGCTGGGGACTTGTGTTGGTGGCACAAAGACCAGAAGAGAGCCCAGATCTAACCTAGTTCTCGTGAGTGACAGTCATGCGTGCTTTCTCCCCCAATGCAGATACTACAACAGACTCATCCAAAGCCTTCTGGAATGTGACCAAGCCACCGTCAGCGCCATCAGAGACAGCCTGATGGAGAAAATTGGGCCCAACATGGCCAGCCTCTTCCACATCCTCCAGACAGAGCACTGTGCCCAAGCCCACCAGAGAGCTGACTTCAACAGGAGGCGTACCACCGAGCCGCAGAAGCTGAAGGTCCTCCTCAGGAACCTCCGAGGTGAGGGGGACTCTCCCTCCCACATCAAACGTACCTCTCACGAGAGTGCGTAACCAGGGAGAGGTACTCACAACCTCACCAAACTAGTATCATTTTAGGGGTGTTGATATACCAACCTTGAGTGTACTGTGCCTGGATTGATTTTTTTAAGTAGTTCCTATTTTCTATTCCCCTTAAAGAAAATTGCATGAAACTAGGCTTCTGTAATCCATATGCCAACATTCTCCCATGGCAGCATTTCCACAGACAGTATGTGCAAGCGTTCTGCCTCTCCTCAGGAGAACGTACCCTCTTTCATCACCTTTCTCTAGTGATGTCTTTTCCCAGCTCCCCTCCAACAACCCTCAAACACACAACATTCATGTATCTTCCCAGTCATTGTAATTTGAAAATGTGGAGCCCTTTAGAGTGGTTGCCCCAGTAGAGTTAGAGGATACGAATGACTTTATTTAAATGCATGTCTTAAATGCTCATAAAGATGTTAAATGGAATTCGTGTTATGAATCTGTGCTGGCCATGGACGAATATGAATGTCATGTTTGAATTCTTGATCTCTAATGAGCTAGTGTCTTATGGTCTTGATCCTCCAATGTCTAATTTCCTTTCCAACACATTTACCAAATTGCTTGAGCCTGGCTCTCCAACCAGACTTCAAGCCTGCATCTTCTTGCATCTAATGAAAAACAAAAAGCTAACATCTTTATGTACTGTAACTGCTCAGAGCTTTAAAAGTATCTTTAACAATTGTCTTAAAACCAGAGAATCTTAAGGTCTAACTGTGGAATATAAATAGCTGAAAACTAATGTACTGTACATAAATTCCAGAGGACTCTGCTTAACAAAGCAGTATATAATAACTTTATTGCATATAGATTTAGTTTTGTAACTTAGCTTTATTTTTCTTTTCCTGGGAATGGAATAATTATCTCACTTCCAGATATCCACATAAACGCTCCTTGTGGCCTTTTTTATAACTAAGGGGGTAGAAGTAGTTTTAACTCAACATCAAAACTTAAGATGGGCCTATACAAGATAGGAAAAACCAACAGGTTTCTCTAAAGGACCCCAGGTAAGATGTTAATCTCCCAGCCCACCTCAACCCAGAGGCTACACTTGACTTAGACTTATCCTGAAACAGCTCTGTCATGTCCAATTGTGAATTATGGGAACCAAAAAGAGCAACCCTTTGGGCTTGGACCACTCAGTGCAATAAGGCCGACTACACCTTGGGAAGTGGCAATTCTTAACTCACCATCTTTCATCAGCTCCTGGCACTCTAGCAGATGATGATGGGGTGGGAGATTGGCCACGAAATCAATCAGGAATGAGTCAGTGAGCCTTTGGGTCTCCAGTCCGGGGGACTTGGGGCTGAGGGAGTATAAAAACCCTGGGCCGTCCAGCCTTAATAGATTCCTCTTACATTTTTGACCTGTAGCACGCTGCCTGCAAAGTAGCCCTGGCAGCTGGACCATCTCTGTAGGATCATTTTAAAAAAGAAAAAAAAAGAAAAATAGAAAAAAAAAGATAGAAAGAAAGAGGGAAAAAGAGCAGGTGGTTTGATCATGTCTGCCGTGATGTTTACAAGATGGCAACCACCAAAGCCAAATGACTAACCTATCTATGAACAGCAGTCGTTTCTCAGGGTCACTGTCCTTGAACCCAGCAGTCCCTTATGAGTGCCACTGCCCACCAAAGGTCAATGTTGAGAGAGGAAGAGAGAGGAGGGTTAGTTCTGCAGGGGCCGCTCCAAACTCGCTTGGGTAGAAACTATTGGTGCTTGACTCTCACTAGGCTAAACTCAAGATTTGACCAAGTCGAGTGAGAAGGACCCTGGTGGGAGGAAGGAGGGCACCTCTCCAGAAAAAATGAAAAGCAATACAACTTTACCACGAAGCCTTTAAAACCAGTACCGTGCTGCTCAAGGAGTAAGATCGAGGGCAGCAGACCCAGCAGCCGCAGCAGTACCCACGCTGCTGCCTTAGTCCCCACATAGCCTCTAAGCGTGCTGACATCAGATTGTAAGGGCATTTTTATACTCAGAACTGTCTCATCCCCAGGTCCCCAGATAAATGGACACTGCCTTAGCCTCTTGGAAATCAGGTAGAGCATATTCTAAGTTAGATACCCCTTCTCTCCCCCATGTCCCACCCTAGGCAAGGCTGACTCCTCTGAACCAGAAAAGCTAAGCAAGTGTGTGTGTTGTGTCCATTTTGCGAACCCACTAAGCCAGGACCCCAAAGTGACAAGTAGTTCATGAGGATTCTTAGCAAAATTCTCTCTTATTTCAGTCCAGTAGATTGTCTCTGTCTCTTTTTCTTTTTGCTGTGACCTCTTCAAACCATGGTACCCCCTTTTCTCCCCTACGGTAATATTTATGTATGTACCTACAATGCATATATCTACACATACGGAAAGAAGCAGTTCTCACAATGTTGCTAGTTTTTTGCTTCTCTCTCCCCTCCTCACTCCTTCCAACGCTTCCTTAGACTTCCAAAGCTTCGTCTTGTGTTTGCGGCACAGAGTGATTCGGGGGCTGACCTAGACCAGTTGCATGATTCCTCTATCGTGATTTGGTTGCACTTTAGATATTTTTGTGCCATTATATTTGCATTATGTATTTATAATTTAAATGATATTTAGGTTTTTGGCTGAGTACTGGAATAAACAGTGAGCATATCTGGTATATGTCATTATTTATTGTTAAATTACATTTTTAAGCTCCATGTGCATATAAAGGTTATGAAACATATCATGGTAATGACAGATGCAAGTTATTTTATTTGCTTATTTTTATAATTAAAGATGCCATAGCATAATATGAAGCCTTTGGTGAATTCCTTCTAAGATAAAATAAATAATGATAATAAAGTGTTATGTTTTATTGGTTTCCCCTCCCCTATGTCTTTCATTGTTATTCTTTGAAAATTTCTTAAATGAGCACGAAGTCAAGATTAGTTGTTTTCTTGAAGGTCACTGTAAGTGTCAATACCTAAAGGAATACAGTTTAGAACAACATCTTCCAAATTTCTTTAAAATCATTCAGTAGCTCCCACTGAGCTCATGAAAAACTGAAATCCAGACTCCTTACAAAGTTGGAAAAAGTTTTGTGATCTGCAGACTAATCAGCAATCCAGCCTCACAGCTCCACCTTCTCTGCCAGTGACCTCCATGTCCCAGCAACACAGGCGGCTCTGGGAAGAATCACACTGTCTTCCTGTCAGGTCTTAGTTGATGTTGGAATCACTTTCTGGAAAAACTTCCCCCTTTCCCTTTTCCTAGACTGAAAGCTCCTGGAAGACAGGTTGTGCTGGGTCACCAGTGTGACTCTGGCACAAAAATATCACCGTCAGTTCTTTAAATAATTTAGAAAGTATAGCAAGATGGGGAAAAGCCACCCTGCTACCATGCGATCAAAACACATGGGACTGGGATTCTGACTCTGTCACTTATTAACTGTATGATACGTTACTTAATCTTGAATCATATCCGTTTCTGTCTCTGTAAAATGGAGACAATGACAAGGAGCCCTAGAAATATGATAAGGAGAGAAGTGATCTGCCTATGACATTCTCAATGCACAGTTACCTCAGTCAGTGGCACCTATCATCACGGGCACAGGAGAGAGGAGCAGGCTCTCTCCATCCCAGAAAATGCTCAAATGAATCACATTAGAAAGGCAGCTGGGTATTGAACGGTGTTTAGGAGTTTAGTCCAGAGACAACAGTACTGGGACACAGTACCCAACATACACAATGGAAAGGAGAAGCGATTTATTTTGGTTCATAGTCTCAGAAGTTTCAGGTCGTGACGGACAGGCCTGGACACAGTGGAAGAATTACACAGTGGAAGGTTGGGTGGAGGAAAGCTGCTCCCATCGTGGTGGCCAGGAAGCAGAGAGGAGCAGAGGGCAGACCTGAGGGAGGCAGTGTACATTTCCAGGTCCTGTCCCAATGACCCCTGCCAGCCAGGCTCCACCTCGCACTAGCATGCCTAGCACTGTTGGTATAGTACCCCCATGGACCCCTAGGGACCCCCCATGATCCAGCGACCATCCAAACACATGAGGCTTTTGAGCCTCAGATCTAAATCGTAACAATTTAAATCCAAATGGGGACATCAATCTCAATATTCTTCATTCCTAGCTCCAAACTGCATTTTCCCAAACTTAAATATGCATTGAACAACTAACAAATAGGACAAGAATTGTCACTTTAGGGCTAAAAGCGTGTTCCATTTGGTTTACCCTGACATGACCAAGGGAAAATGGTAACTGCTGCATTATTATTATCCTTCATTCTCAGTGTTCTATCTTCTATCTCCATAGAAAGTCTGTACACTGGGCTACATAGGATAGTGCTAAGAATTTAGACATGGAATTTCTATGACTGGAGTTCAAATCCTAGACCTCAATTCTTACTGTGGCTTTGAACTGAGAACCTGACCTCTTCCCATTTTAGTTTTTTACCTATGAAAATATCTCTATGAAGTGGGGATAAACAGGTCTTACCTGCAAGAGTGACTAAGAATTAAATGTGTTACATACAAAGTATTTAAAATAGTGCTGAGCATATAGCAAATGACCTCAGAATAGTTTTTGAAGCACTCGACAAACCTGTGATTACTCAGTTCATGCCATCACCATCTGATGGTGCTGAAAGGTTATATCACCACCTCCAACATGTCTTTGAGTATCATTTTGGAGTGTGGATTTTTTTTTCTTGCTCATTTGCCTTTTGCAGTTCCCTACATAATAGTGCTTAGTCAAGATTTTAAGAATTCAAAGTATAAACTATTACAGCCTACAAAAAGTGGCAAATTATACCATGATGAACACCTGCATCCCATCATAGAGCTTAAGAAATAAAACAGCTTGGTTAGCATCGTCTCCCGAGTGTCTCCCTGGGCCCATTCACACATTAACAATCCGGGACTTTAAGACATTTTGAAAGGTCATGGCTCAAAAGGGTAAAATTTCTCATATTATGGAAACATATTAATTTTTAAATTCTTTTTCTACCAGCCTTTCCAGGTCAGAGTATGATCTGTAAGTCTGTGGTATGAGAAGGAAAAGATCAGATTATCCTTCCTATGGAGTCTATGTGAATATCATAAAGAGCCGTTTGCATGAATTTTTACATCAGGGATTCTCAGAATGTGCTTGCAAATCACCTAAGGTCTTGTTGGGGTGACTGGATGTCTGGATAAGGGCCAAAGCCTGCATTTCTAACACTCCTCAGTTCATGGTTCATGGAAGATGCTTCAAGGAGCAAAGCTCCAACTCTCATGGAGCCTCCACGCCGCTGTAGGGATGTGGCTAAAATTCAGGACTGATCACTTCCCTTCCTCACCTCAGTAGCTCCCCATCACTTCAAAAACAAAATCTAAGCACCTCAACTCCAACTGGATGCCCCTCAAAAGATGAACCTTTCATTCCACATGCATTTCTCACTACTCTTCAAAGACACCATGCCCTTTGCTGCCTTGTTAATTTCAGATATTATCTTCATATATCATTAGTCAATAGTCTTGAACTCCTTTTCATTCACCAAAGCCTACATCACCTGCTGGAAACCTCCCCCAGTACAGCCAAGCATGTGGCAAATCATACTGCAGCCTGCTTTCCAGAAGAAAAGGTCTTAGTCATCCTCCTATACCTGGTGCTTAACCCAAAGCCAGTATGCAGTGTACTGGAGGAAGGATGGACTTCTTTCCTTCACCACCAATTAAACAACCCATGACTTTGTTTCCAGTAGGATCTGAGGTGTCAGCAGGAATAGTCGTGAACCTTGGGGAATGGAAGGCACATTGCTATCGTGGGTGGAGAAACAACTAGTTCCAGATACCAGTTTTCCAAAACTATTTCCAGATATCCTTAAGTCTGCCGGCTTGTAAGTCTACATAACTATACTTCTTCGAGCATTAGCCCTATTAATAATGTACAGTTGCAGCAAAAGACTCATCCACAAACATGCATAAATACTTGCTAAGTCTACACCAGGCATCGCACTAGGGAGCTGGTCCTCGTACCTTGGGTTTTGTAGTCACACAGTTATTCTTATAATCCCTCTCAGTTTGCTAGTTATTCTTTGAGCTCAAGCTCTGCCATGAACTACATTCTCCATGGGCCTTTGATTTTTCTTCTCAAGGAAGAATTTGCAAAACAGAGAATTCCAGGGCAATTAGTCCTGTTAATAATGTACAGTTGCAACAAAAGACTCATTAATAGAGCTAACCCTTCACATTAATAGAAAATCTGAAGAGTAATGCATATCACTATGTCTTGCATATAACTAAGGACTAATTATTGAATAAGAATCAATAACATTGATGCACTACAGTGCCTGGTGGCCCACATGCAAACCACTAAGCTGAGAACTCACTGATTCAGATACTCATCTGCCAATTAAATGCATATCTGCTTTCTATCTGCACTAAGGGATTTGTGGCTTCCAGTTGAGGACAGAACGCTATTCTCAACTTTACCACAATTAAGTCGCAGCGCAGGTGTACTCTGCTGCAGGAAAACCAGATGTAGTATATGTCCCACAAGAGACTGGGGTTGTTTCCAACATGTGGTCAAAGTCCTGGAACCAATTCCACTGACAACTGTTCACTTCTCCTGGGGTTTCTTGGAAGCACACATATTGTAAGCCACAGCTCATTGCATCCGCACCAGGCTGAGCGCCTCTGCTCCCCAAGTCCTGTCCATCAGAACTAATAAACTGGAAAACTTTCACTGTGTTAATCTCTTCAAGCCTTACATTCTGGTCATTCAAAGCCACCACTCAAGATGTGTACCTCTCCAATCATCTATGCCCCTGACATTGGCAGTTCCTCTGTTGCTTTATGTTCCCCTTGTATTGGTCAGCTTCCTGGTGCTGAGACATAAATACCTAACATCTGCCACTTAACAAGGAAGAGGTTTATTTTGACTCACAATTTCAGAGGTTTAAGGCCATGGTAAGCTGGCTCCAGGGCAAACACATCATGACGGAAGGGTATGGTGGAGGAAAACTGTTCAGTTCAAGGCATCTAAGAAGCAAAAACAGGGAAAAGGCCCTCCAAAGAGTTCAAGGACCAGATACAGTCCCCCAAGTCATGCCCCTAAAACCCACCCAGAAACACCCATAAGCGGCCTTTACTAATATCCTGGGTATCTCTTAGACCAACCAAGTTTGGAGTCAAGATTAGTTGCCACACACCTCTCTGAGGCCATCTCTTACTATTTTTCTCTCTCCAAAACCTGCCCAAATTCTATTACACCTATCCCTTGGGATCAATGGATGATTAGTTCTCAAACCATTTCCCTCCCCAAATATCAAAATCCACATATTATATTCACATAATTTCACATGTCATTAGTGAATATTCTTCTCCTTGAACTCTTTTTCACTCATGTTCAAGCCCCTATCTGTAATGGTATAGTACTTGCTATGCATATCCTTCTATATTCTTTAAATCATCTCTAGATACTTATACTATCTAACACAGTGTAACTGTTATCTAAATAGTGTGTGCTGTGTTACTGAGGAAATACTGACATGGAAAAAGTCTGTACATGTTCATCTTCAGTATGAATGAAATTTTTCTTTTGTGAATATTTCAACTCGCAATTGGTTGAATCTGAAGATATGGAAGCGAAGGAAACAGTGGGCTGGCTATGTGTCTCAAACTTTTCTTTTTATATTTCCCCCAGTTTCTCATCCTAACTGAAACTTGCTGCCTTGAAGAACAATGTTCCATGCAATCTTCCCTAGTGGCCTCTTACTCTTCCAAACTTCAGGGCTGCCAAATGGATTCCATGGACCTCTGCTTCTCAGTGCTGCTCCAGATTATGGTTGTGCCATTGTCCCATGAAAATTCTAATCAACTGAGGCTTAGACCATCTTGCTTCACCCTTTTCTTCTCTCATTATCACTGTTACCGAGCTCCAAATACCTTGGAATGACATTGACAGAAATTGCCTCTCATTTGTTAATCAAAATTTTCCTTTTAATTCCCAAATCTCATCAGAAATCTGAGAAGTTCAATATTCCTGTGATTCATCAAGCACTCAAACTTTCAATCCCTACTCAATTCCACCCTGCAATCAGGAAAGACAATACCAGTGTGGCAGCCCTGGCTATCGATACTGATTAGTCATCGTTCATGTCATACCAGTTCAACATGCTCTTATTACCCTTTTCTTCTTTTTAGTTGATATAAAATATATTTCTTCTTTTTTATGAAGCTTACCAGTACATTTTAGGTATTCATAATGGTCACATTCACAATAAGGAACTTGCATCTGAATATGATATCTCTTGATTCTTTTTTTTCCATTTCCCTAGTCACCCTCCAACCCCCCTTCTTATTACCAAGGCTTTGTTTCCATTTTCTTGCTTCTTTTCTCATCCTTTTTTAAATTTTTCTGACATTGACATGATTTTGATACCTTACATGCAAAATCTTTCCTTCCAGTTGCAGCTACGTTTCCTTACGGAGCTCCTTCTCATTTATTGGCACTGTATCGCTTCTGTAACCGCCTGCTGTGCTCCAGGCCCTTGACTCCTCTGCATTTCCCTGATGTCTCCCATCCCCTCCTATCATCATCTCCTCCTCGCCCAGCACTGAATCCATGGCGAATCAGTTCTACCACGCTATTGCATTGCCCTCAAATGGCCTGCCTCGTCAAGCTTCTGACACACCTAACTGGAAAAATTCCATCCCTGCAGGCTGCCTTCTCAGCCACCAAAAAACATCACAATGTCACGAACAGATTCTGTATTACTTAAGATTTGTCAGCTTTAAGCTCCACAGGACCTTTAGTGTTGCCTGGAAATCTTCTTATTCATCCCTCTTCAGCTTGCTTCTCTACTCTCCATAGCAACTAGTAAAATCTCCAACCCATGAAAACCTCTCAGCCCACCCCCTCCCTTCTACTGCCCAGCAGAATATTTTGCCTTTTGCCACAGAAATGAAATAGAACTATTACACATACAGTCCCTCAAGTCCCCTGCACCACGCCTATCCACATCTATTTTGTTCCACTCTCCAAAGGGTGCAGAATCTCTCTTGCCATCTTGGACTAAGGAGTATATCTGAGGTCTAGGTCCCACAAATGTCGCCCTTTCAGCAGGACTCCTGGCCTTCAGGATGCCTCAGCAGCAACCTCTCCTTACATCCACGTATGTCATCCCTACTTCTACATCAGCAACTTCTCTCTCCCAGCACCTCCTAAAAAGCACGTCCTCCAGCTACCACCCTATCTCTCCCATCTTCTTACAACCAGTCTTCTTTGAAGAACATTTGGATTCACTTTCTTTATTTCTTCATCTCCCATTTAATCTTGAACTCTTTAGATGCTGACAGCCAACTACACTAAAATATCTATCAACTATATCAGAAATTCTCCTGTTGCTATAACCAAAAGAAGCCTCTTATCCCCTGTCTTACTTAGTTAATCTGTCATTTGGCCCTGAATACAGACTGTATTCCCTAAAAGGCTTTTGAGGGGATTGGGGATGCAGCTTATTGGTAAAATGCTTACCTAGCATGCACCAGGTCCTGGACCCCATCTTGAGTATGACAAGAAAAGGGAGCTTTTCACCACGATCTTTTTTCTTTCTCTAAATATTCTACCTCAGTCTTTACCTCCTCTTCCTCTTTCCTAAGGAATTTTAATGTTGGAGTTTTTTGGCTTTCTCCCCTGACCTGTGTTTTCTTAGCTTGTGTATTTTTCTGTGGTATTACCACCTACTCCCATACCTCACTTGCTGTTTATAACTCCGAAATGCTCTGTTCCTCTTGAAAACTCTATTTAGAGTTTCAGATCCACATATTAGAACTGGAATTTAGGCTCTTTGATAAAAGCCACCAAAATCTTAATATAACAGGAATTCAACTCTCCAAACCCTCCTCATTTCCAAAAAAGGCTTAAACCGCCTCTGTGTTCCAGATTCATTGAATGGCATACCTTTGAATCCTCTTTCCTCACTCCTCTCAGCAAATAATACTCATTGACTCTTCCTCCTAATTATGTTTCAAATCTCTCCACTTATTCACATTCACATTAGTATTGCTGCTATGTGCATTTAAACCCCACACTCTCAAGAGCTTCATAAATGTTCTCTCAGATTCCAGAAATCCATGCCCCTGACCCAAAGCTACTTCTTATCTTGAGACCTGGAACACTTTCCCCAGAGGAAGTCCGACTGTGTCGCTCCACTACTTGAAAACTATCCATGGCCCTTCTAAAATATCAAACAAAACGATCTACTCAGAGTAGTATGCTCTATAGCTGGAGTGTGGTGTGATTGTCCACAAAGGGGTTCCTTGTGATTAAAGACTGAGGAGAATGGTGCTATTCTGAGAAGATGAAAGCTTTCAGGGGTGGGGTCCAGGAGTAGGTAAGTCCTTAGGTCACTGTGCCCTTAGAAAGGATTATGGAATGCCGGTGTCTGTCTGTCCTCCACCCCTTCCTGGGTCTAGACATGACTGCCTGCTCCAACACATGCTCCAGTCATTACCAGCTGCCATTCACTGAGGTTTCCTGTCATATCCAAGCCAGCATAGGTACCATGCCCCTTAACTTGCAAAACTAATTGCTAAATAAACCTTTTCTGTTATAAGTTAGCTGCTTCAGGCATGTCATTGTGTTGACCTTTGCAGCTTTCTGGTCTTATAGTTTCGTGTGTTTAGAATGGTCAGCACATTACTGACTTACACTGTATGTGATATGACATGTAAAAGAGTCTGACCATTTCTTAGCTTCTCACCTCTTCTCTTGATAACCCAATCCCATCCCTACCTTGCGTTCCTCCCTGTGGATTCCAGCCATGTATGTAGCATATGCAGTCAATGCATTTACCTTGTTCTATTTGACCTCTGTTGTTTAAATTGTATAAATTGTACATAATACTTTGTTAATACTATCTCATCTTACTATATGTACATGTGCATATGTATATACATGCACATATACATGCATCGCCATGTCTGGTAACCACCATTCATTCTTTAGGCTTCAATGAACTCAATTTTTTTCCAAAAAGCCACCCCTGACTAGCTAAAATAGGGTTAGCTAGACATTCCACCTGCTTCCATAACGTCTCGTGGTTGCTCCTTTCTCTTGGAGAATTTAAATTGTGTATTAACTTATTTTTCTTTCTGCTCTAGACTATATGTGTTTGGAGGGCCAAGTCAGTGCTGCTGTTTTTTTCAAAATCATAGGTCCATTTTCTAGCACAGTGCCTGGTCCCTGGCAGATACAGTACTCAATAGATATTCATTGGATCTAATTAAATAGCAATATGTCATAGTTAAGTTTTAGATAGTTGTTCTCTTTTCAGCAGATTTTATTTTGGGATAACAATAAGACACATGAGGCAGAAGTAACAGTTCTTATCACTGACCAGAGACAGACCCCCGAGATCCGGCCATGGCCATGGTGGAACCCAGGAGCCTGCACAAAGAAGCAATTTGCCCGCCCTCTTGGGAAGCGTCTTTCTCTGGCATGAGCCAGGAGCAGATCCAGTAGTGTCTCTTGAGCCTACTAGTGTACAGGCTTGGAATCAAATATCCCAACCCCGCGCCCCGTTAGCAACTGGGGACAGAGGTCTGAGCATCTCTTGGCAAAATGACTGTATGCAACATAGCAAATATGGGGGGGTCTCCTCTATCTTCTCTTTGAAAGCAAGTGTTTTCAGTTTTGTTTTCATTATGATTAATTGCTTTACTCTATTCAATATTCTCTTTCGATTGATTTTGTAATGTTCTGTCTTTGGTTTGATTTTGCTATACTTAATTGACTAGACAACTATTGTGAAGATAATGAGATATACTATGGTACCTACTACTGTTATCCCAGTAACCTGCTGTGAAGTTCTGTACCAAATTCACTGCACTGTCTCAGTTGGCTTTGTTCTGTCTTGTTCTGTTGTATTTCTACTACTTTCAAAATTAAAAAATAAGTTCTTGTCATTTATAAGTATAAATATTTTAGTGGATAAAGCAGCAAAGAAATAAAAGCAAGTTATAAAACAACTACAACAGGCAATTGCATATTTAAAAACATCAAGATATGTATACTTTAAAATGGTATAATTGGCAAATATTTTTAAATAATAATTTCCAGAGTTGTTTAGTGCTTGAAGTGAGCAAAACTTTCAGACATTACTGATAAAAATGCAAATAGGGAGTATTCTATTAAAAAACTGTACACGTATTAAAACTTTAAAAATTCCTTAAGTTAGAAATTCTACCTCTACAAATACAGTATAAGACAATACACATATGCAACAGCATACTACAGAAATGTTTGTCACAACTAACTTCTGTCACCAGATCAAAGTAATTTGTGTCCAATAATATGTTAATTAAAGAAATTATAATAAAATAACTTTCAATCATTAAAAGGATATAAAGTATATTTATATACTTATAAATGAAAAAACAATGGAAAATGGATATGATTTATTTTTATAAAAATATGCATCTATATATAACCATATTTATGCATATAGAAAAGACTAGAAAGTTTTGAAATAAAATGTTATGTGGCAATTGCCTCATGGAGATACTTGCCATTTTGAGTTGGGTTTGTTTTTATTTCTTGTTTTTCAGTGTTTTTAAAAGGCACCGTAATTTCATTACAAGATAATTACAAGATAAAAGTAAGATGTTAAAGAATCGTAATCAGAAGGTAGGTTTTCAAAAAATGAGTCACCTTTTATTATATAAACTACTCTGGCTTGACCTTAAAGGATTAGTAACATTGACACAATGTTCTCATTATATTTATTTATATAAAAATCCTCTTTAAAGGAGCAAACTCTGGTCACATTTGATTACCAGTTGTTCATCTATACATCCAGTTACTTTAATATTTAAGAGCTACACAGCAATTTGAAAAACACTGTTAAATTCCCAAATCCAAGGTCAGAATAGATCATACAACATACAACACCAATATTTGGCTCCTACTTAGGGATAGGTTCTACAGAAATCAAAATCCAGGGTTAATAGCCAACTACTCCCTTACAAATGGTATTTCTTAAAAAAGTTTTTAGCAAATCAAAGATGATTCCAGTCAGGTTACTGGTTTGCTGTTCCTTTCACAAAGGATGATGAAACCAGCATTGAGCTCTTCTCCCAAGTAGGGAAACCCATTCACCCTCAGCTTGTCCTCTCTCCCTCTCTCTTAGGCTCTACGGTCAAAGCGGCCACCCTCCACTAGCTTTCTGTGAGGCAGATTCTATGTGGGTTCAGAAGCGAGAGCAAACCAACCATCCATTCACTGGGTGAGATCCATTTCTCACCCCTCTTCACGCTACTGCGTGATGAGCTAGTACAGCATTGGACAGAACTCAAATCACTTGCTTTGCTAGACCTCCAGATGGGGAGCAGCAGGCTTGGAAGTGAAAATCTTCAGAACCCAAATCCAGTCTGTGACAAACTGTCAAAGACACAAAGAATGGGGTCACTACCCCCCAGGTCAGGATGCACAGTTTGACAAGTGCTTTTGAATTCGATGAAGAAAGATATCGAGACTTTGGTCATCCACACACTTTGTTCTCATAAAGCTGGGCTCTTAGGACATCACACCTGGGAGGACCTCCCTCTCTCAGGCCACTCCATCCATCTTTCAGGAACGAGAACGGAAGGCGTCGGCCCAGGGCTCAGGGCTTCTCTGCGGAGCCAAGCCTCACTCCCAGCTCCTCTTTGCAGCCTCCCAGGAGGGCTTCCCTGCTGGCACACATCCATGGCCTTGGGCTCCATGGCTCCCTCATTAGTGTACATAATCCCAGCCCAACCCTCCTCAACCCACTGATACTTCTCTGCAAACCCTGCTGGATGCTAAAGAAGGCCAGCTCTTCTCTCCTTTACAGCCCCACACTCTCCTGGAAGGGCAATACACAATATAAAGTAACCAGCTTTCTGAAGCCTGTCTGAATGCCAACAGCCTCAGTGCACCCAGAGAGTGGAAGTGATCTCCCTGTAAAATAAATTCACGGGGCCACTTAACAGAGTAGCTGCAGGGGCCTGGCAGGGAGCTTGCAGTTCCTGCTGCCAAAATCTAGTTCCCCTTTATCTTTACTTTCATGCCACTTTCTTTTCATTTAAGGTTAATGCTCCTGGGCTTTTTGAAACAGGTGACTCTAGCCCTGCTAATAAAGCAAGGTGTGATAGCATCTTCTATGACTTCAGATGTCAGATGCTTGAAGGAAAGAGGGGAAAGTCCTTTTAAATGCCCACATCCTCCTAATAACATTCCAGAGGAGAGACTGCTTATCTTGATGTTAATTTTTCATTCTCCTTTCATCTGTTCTTCTAAAAATATAGCTCAGAGAAAGATCACCCATGAAGTACTTATCAGGGAGCCATTACCGACATTTAGTAGGAGCCAGCTGGAGCACAGGAGGCTCAGAGCAGGGACTCCAGGGAGGGGGCGTGACACTGTCACACGATGAGAATACACTCCACTCTTTGGACACCCAGGCAGCAGTCTTAACTGCAGGCTCAAATTCAAAACTTAAAGCACTGCAAAAATTGCCTGAAGTTTTACTTGAGGTTTGCCCTGAAGCAAGCCAATCAAGCAGAATGCCTAGGCTAGACAAACTTAGGGAGGCTATGTTACACTTATTTAGAAAATCAAACTTCTTTTTAGTTTCCTAAGAGACTCAGCTTTAAAACAGGTCATTCTTACCTGGCCTTAAATGTTTTAACTTTCAATTTCTGTCAGCCAACATGACAGTATCTCCCCCTCTATGAAAGTCACATTTCCAGGGCCTCCTTCCTGGTCAGTGTTGCAGAGAGCCTGATTCACAAACCACCTGTACCAAAGCACCTGTGCTTAGAGGCAGGTGCAGGCTCCACTTCCCCTAAGCCGCCCGTCACCCGGCACATTCCCTAACTGACTTCCTGCAGCACAATCCCTACTGGGATTTATGAGCTCAGAGTCTAGAAGCAATTCCGGCCCTGTATTTATGGCAAGCTGGGTGGATTAAACAGTCAGGTAGCGTTTGAGGCCTAAACCATCTGGATCCAGGTACACAGCCAAAGATGGAATTTAAGCTGCATGGACATCTAGTGCCATAGACCCAAGTGTCAGTACCCAGGCCACAACCAGTAGCATGTTCACTTTCTAAGGAGAAAGATGGGACCTGAGGAGACTTCTGGACCAAATTTATGGATAGATGTTAGGAATTAATGACTGGGAACAAAAATTTCATCTTGTTTACAGAGGTTCAAGTCCACAAACAGGAATCGTGTTCCACAGATAAAAGCCAGAGGCAGAGTAGCTAACCAACGAATGTAGAAAGAGTAAGGCGGATGTGATGGGAGGCCCATAGTCTTCTCAAGAAGGAGCCTGGGACAAGACAAGGCTGTGTAAACATGAGTGGGGACGTGTTTACAGAGTACATCAGATTAACAAGAGCAACGACTGAGTAGAATGGACTTCTCCCAACATCCAAGTCCCCCAAATTCAGTGCAATATAAAGGTTTCTATGACAATGCTTGCGTCAAATGTACAACACCAGAGACTAATTTTGTTACCACAGGAAGGATAACAGAAAGACTGATATCACTTTACAGCCCCAGGCTGAGTTTCAACAAATGCAAGGTGGAGCCCACAGTGAAAGTTAAGGTAAATGGTATCAAGCCTCAGCCCTGGGCACCTCACACATCTGCAAAAGAAGCACATTTGTTGATCAGTGTTGAGCAAATGGCTGGTAAGAAGTTGGAGCAGAAATAGCTTTTTCCTCTCCCTGCTTCTGTCTCCTACCTAAGCAAATTATCAAGGCCACTAGCAAGCAATGATGTAAAATCAGCATTGATTAAGGACCTGCCAGGGACTCTTGCTAGCTGCTCTCATGTGTGCCTGTTGTCCATAGGACACTGAAAAGTGAAATACAGTGTATGCTATTCCCATTTTAAAGATATGAAAACCAAAGTCCTGCTAAACTAAGGCACCAGCCCAAGTTCTTATGCCTTGCACTTTGCATCCTGTTCTTTCCAACTCTAAAAGCACACTCTTCTTGTGGCATCATGGTGTATTCCTCAGTTCTGTTCCTGCTGCTCCAAGATTCCTCCCCAGCTCTCTCCACTTGCTGAGATGATATCCAAGTTTCAAGACCCAGTTCAAGTCTCACCTCCCACAGAAAATTCACTATGAATCATCAGCCTTTACAATACTCTTCCTTCTTATCACAGGGGGACAAAACTATACAGTCAGCCACAAGGCAGATGCTGGAGGACAATATCAGAGATGGCCCAAAGATGGTGCTGGGAAAGTAAAAGAAGGAAATCCACAGTCAAGGCAGTCAAAATAGTCAGGGCTGACCCCAAGACCAAAAAACCAAGTAAGACAAGACAGTAAAGCATGGTAGGAAATGTGGAAGAGAAAGAGCTCTTGGGTCAACCCATGACTGAGATGGCCAGAGCTAAGAGGGAGATCAAATTTGGGAGCAAATGCCCATGGACCAATCCAGAATCCGCTGCCACAGGACAGCTTGTACTCATGCTAAGAGCAAGACTGTCAAGAGCCAAGAACCAGACACCATAATTTCAACCACCATCTCTTGCCCAGAGGCAGAAGAATCCCCACCTGTATATCATGATTTTAAGAATATGAGAAATCATATTCCTAAAATCAGATGCTACAACACTTGCTGCCACTGCCACCCTCACCAGTGCCTAAAATGCCTTTGGTTGTGGAGTAGAACACAGTGGAGATTTCATCAAATCTATTTTACCTTTATCAGTGCTGCTCCCATTATTCCTTCCTACTCATCCAATCAAAACCAGAGTGATCCAAGAGACAATAAAGGACCTAAGAGATGAAACACTCAGCTGGAGGACACAGGCACACACACACACACACACACACACACACACACACACACACTGAGCACACAGCTGAATCCAAGCCGTCAGCCAGTTTGTATCCTGGAGATGTCAGTCCTACTCTCAGCTCTCACTGATTTTTCTCTGTGGTGTTGGACAAGTGCCTAAACTTCTCTATACTTTCATTAATATATGAACAATGTGTCTAATTCCTGTCTCATAAGAATGCTGTGAAAATTAATGAGCACATAAAAAACTAAACAAAACTGATGTAAAGGTCTTTTCATATACCCTGGAGATGCTATAAATGCCAGGTGATCTGATTTAAAATACAGATGTGTGCTTCTATTTATGCAAGGCAATATATGAACATTCAAGTTCACATAGCGGTGACTATTTGGCTCCCATCTCATTCGCTGAAAACACAATATCTTATAGGTGAAGGAAAATTATATTAACTACTCAGTTTAAGATTTAAACATTAACTTTCATGAGGGCTTACGATGTGCTAGGCACCATGCTAAGCATGTATTATCTCACTAACTCTTAAGTTGACCCATTGAAGGGCTTCTTCCAGCTGCCTATCACAAGTAACAAAACAATCAGCTGATTAATCAATAATCAAGTAATCAAATAACAAATAATCAGCTGATTAATCATGTAATCAATGATGGAGACAAGACCTGAACCTCAGGTCTGTCCTATTCCTCATTCATATGTGATTCTATTAAACCACATGCTCTATCCCTCCCCAAAAAAGTGAACTCTATAGCATATTTAATGTTTCTAGAGTATCAAATGCCAAAAAAATAAAAACACAAAAACCTTGCTAAAGGAAATGCTTAGAAATCTAAAGTGTTTCTTAATTCTAAAGACCGTGTATAAAGTAGATTATCTCTCTAATAAATGAAAAGAAAAATAACATGTAATGATGTGATGGGTAAATTCTTATTTACATTTTCTCTGCCACTAAGTTTACAATCATACATATCACAGACGTTTCCAGAAGCCTAGAATTCTGTGGTTCCCTATAGCAAAGGATATCTGCTGCCTGAGTCTGGGTCTCCTTGGCCCCTAACTTAATTCTGCACAAACTTAAGCATAAACCTTTCCCTCCTCACAAAATCTATGGGCCTTGAATAATCATGACAGAAAGACAGCCCGTCATCAACCTCTGGGCCAGATGATCTCCTCCAGCTATGCAATCCCATGGCTCCAGGGAAGGATCTTGGAGCCTGAGAGCAATATAATTTGCCTGGCGTATGTTTTCGTGTCCAATTCTTTCCCACTTGTAACTTACAGCTGAGACGATAGAGCCTGAAGGAGACTCTAATCACTTCCTCATCACTACTCTAACAAGCCCAGACTAAGTTTCTATTCTCTGTTGCCCCACATCTCAGCAACTTCATGATTTACGTACCATTCTCCTAAGGGAGCTACCACCTGCAGCCCCAGGGTGGGTTTGTGACCCCGGGCTTCCTCCTGGACATGTGGTGTCCACCTGTTTCCTCTTTCTCAGCCACAGAGTTCTCAAGACACAGCCTAAAGCCCAGAAGTGGAGAACTCCATCCTCTGCCCTGAGCCCTGAGTGGGGTTGGAATACTCCCTTTCCAGCCGCGAGAGTGAAGCTGGAGACCACTGGGGCTCCTGCAAGACACCTGCAGGCTCCATCTCCCCTCTCAGCCAGGAAGCAGATGATGTTGGGAGGAGAAAGGAGGGCATGCCATTCTTCCTTGACAGGTGCTATAAGGGCATAAAAAAAAGTATGAGCATGGGGGTGTGCAGACCACTTATATAACTTTATATGATGCCATCCTCAAATCTATAGAAAACAGGCAGCTGTGCAACTAGCATTAGAATTTAGAGAATACCAAGAAGTTCTCCTAGGCCCTGAAGACAATGCAAATGGAAAAACCAGCTTTTCGACAACTGTCCCAAAGAGACGGTCATGTATGTACCATGGGTGGCTCCAAGCTGCCTGGCAGTGAGACATAAATTACATCTCCATCATGATGTGTTAAATTTCAATATGAACTTAGGTAGAGACATCCAAACACAGCAAAACCTCAGATAATATCAAGGAAGTGTAATAGTTTGTGCTTCCTCAGTGGGTAAACCTCTACCCAAATGAGTTTCCCATCCTTTCCTGAAATTTTGAGAGAGGAAAAGACGAAGGCAAGGGGGTTGGAGGAGAAAAAAGAGAGAGGCCCTGAGGAAGAAGAAAGGCTTACAAAGTGGAGGGAGTAACCCCAAAAGTAATGGCCAAATTCTCAATCTTCTATGCTGGTGGAAAGACCTACACATGTCTTTAAGACCAGGCAGTAGGGACATCTTGCACCCCAATACCAAGCATAGGGTCTACATGGATGAAAAAATAAGTATCACAATGTGAGCTGCCTTCAGACTCTTTAATTCTCTGTCCATTCCATGAGTGCTCTTTCTACCGGCCCAGAATCCCAGCCACCACTGCATGAAACCCAGTCCTGGGCATCAACCCTTGATAGATACACCCCCCCCCCACCCAGGTAAGCACCCAAGACTCTTCGCTTTTTCAGTCCCTTCCTCCACAACCCAGCTCTAAAGAGTCAGTGGTATCATGGTCAGAAGTAAAAATTCAAAATTAGACTACACAATTTCAAATCCTGGTTCTCCTAATTGCAAGATTCAGATAAAATATGGATACTTTCTGAACCTTGAGCTCCTACCTATACAATGAGAGACAGCAATTCTTATTTCATAAAATTCTCATAAAAGTAAAATAATATAAATCATAAAAAGGACCTTTTGATAGTAAGTGCTCAACAAATTATTAATATCTGTTTTTAATTTGTTACCTTTTTCTGACAATCCATTTTAGATTCTTCACCCTGGATTCTGATCTTATCTCCCCAACAGACTGCTTAAGTCTACACATTAGTTCTGCACAAGTACTTCATCTATCCATTTAGGCAGAGATGTCTTCTCCACCAGCGTCATGTGGCCACCAAACAAAGAGCACTCTCCCGAGCAAACTCCTCAGGATCCCCGAGAAGAAGTGTGACCAGCCAAGCAATATGGTGTCATGAAATATCTGAGGCACCTTCCATGAGGAAACTTAAATTGGATTCCGGGTACCCAACATGCCCCTAAAAACTGTTGCATACATAGAACTTTTGCTCAGTCTCACTTGACTAGCTTCTTGATATGTAAATGGAAGTACTGGGGGAAACCAGTAGTCCCTAAGCATTTAAGCACGATTGTCTCTTTGAGAGTCTGGCATGACTTATCAGCTCCTTTTGAGTGTAGAGCACATGCCCTAGATTAAGAACCTCCAACCAGATGATTTCTGAAATAGACTTTTAATCTTAAAATGATGTAAAACATATATATATGGAACCAATTAAGGAATCAAGAAAATATATGAAGAAGTGACCTTCATCTAATATGCACTATTATATCTGGCCAACTTAAACTCTTGAAATAGCTTTTCTGGGCAGCAAATTTCACCTGTGCCAAAACATTCCTGATTCCATGCTATTTACTGTTCTGGATATTCTAGCCCTTCTTCCAAGTCCCCAGGATATCCTGACCATCCAACAGTAACGCAAAGAGCAGCTCTGGGAACCTTGCATTCCCACCATGCTTGGTAAACTTTTTAGCCACTTAGTGCCTCGTGTTTTGAAAATCATTCCCAGTGTATAACAAATCATCGAGGTTAGCAGAGACAAAAAATGGCAAGGCAGTCAGAGGGCACATGGAGAGTTTCACAGTGAAGGTGAAATGAGATGACTTAAGATACAGGCGGCATAGAATGAGTAGCCCATTCCAGGAAACAGGGGTAGACTCAGAAGAAGGACACGTATTAGGAATAAGGACGGACAGCTGATAGTGGTCATCCTGGGGAAGAGCTCGAGTGGCCAGCTAAGCAGTCTGGACTTTGGCCCAGGATGAAAAATCAGTTCTGTCCTGAACAGGACAAAGAGCTAAATTTTCAGCTAGGATATTGACCCCAATCTCACCTCACTACATTACTTTAAAATTTCCCAGCCTCACAGAGTAAAATGAAAAATTCAGAAAATAAAAAACTATATAGGGTAACCAAAATGCTCAACAATCACTGGACTCTGCCCTGACTACTTTATTCCATGTCTCAGCATCGTCACTGCCCTGCCTAACTCCAAATTATTTACTATAAGGAAATATGTGTTCTAGGACACTGTTTTCTACTGATGTTTTTCAGAGAAGTTTTTTAGAATAGTTATACACTGGTTGGAACATGCCAGCTAGAAGGCTAGTTCTTCATCCTTTTTAAGATAGCACCAATTGTCCATCATGGAGCAAAGTCTACACTACTTAGCTTTCCAGTAAAGGCTTTTCCCAAGCTGGTCTCCCCAGAAAGTCAACACAGGGAGTTTTTTGGACTAGCATACAAATAATAATCTTGTGATCCCTATTTGTTTTATTTTTCCTCATTACTAGGCTTAATAAAACTTTCCATTTCAAGCAGTCACTCTATCCCACTCTTAGCACAAATCAGCTGATAAAAAGCATTTGTATTAGGGACATCTCCAAGTTTGGGTGGGTATCAGATTTGGGGTACAATCCATATGAAATGGAAGCAGTTTAAGACCATACTCTTAAGTGAAATAAATTGGACACACATGTTTAAATATCACATTGTTTCTCTGGTGTGAGAAACAGAAAGGGTCAATAAGGACCAAATGTAAAGTAGATATTTGGAAATAGAAAGAAAATGTTCAAATGGGAAGGGGAACAAGGTAGGAGGGAGCAGGAAAGCAAGGAAGGGAGAAGAAAAAAGAGAATAGGAGGGAAAAAATGGAAACAAAGCTTTTGTAAATAAGGAGGAGAAGAGGTGTTGAAGGGAGAGGAGGAACCTGGGAAACAAAGAAAACTCCAGACATATCATGTACAGGCAACACATTCCCTCTGATGAATGTGATTATTATGCATATCTAAAACATGCCAATAAAATTGTAACTGAAGTGTTGAATAATGATTCACTGGTAGGTTACAAAGTAAGGAAACCTCAGAGCTCTTATGTTCATGAAATGGGCTTGAAGCAACACTTAGGTCATGAGGCGAGTACGACTCCTGCCTTCCAAGTACAGAACATGTCCTAGCTACTCCATCTCAAAGTTCGATCATTTTTGTCAAAAGCCCCAGGCTGGTGAGGGTATAAGCGCACCACATCCACAGTAGCCTGGGGTCTCAGGGGCTGGAGCTCAGTCAGGAAGGCAGAAGCAGGAAGAACTAGAAGGGGAAAGCACATCACTTTGCTTATGAAAGATGACAGACATGAAACCTGAGCCGCCCGAATCCTGCAATGAAGTGGCAGAGAGAGGCAGCTCAGTGGCTTGGGTTAAAACTGTAAGCTTAGGCACAGACTGAGCAGCTTTACCTCTTCCACCTTTTTAAGAAAATTAACACATTCACAATTACATATCCTCACTGCCGCTGACAGCACACACATACACAAACACACACACACACACACACACACACACACACACACACAAAGACTGATCACCTTGGCATCTGTAGTTTAAAAGGATGTTAACTCCTCCTCTAGAGATGACTATGGTGTAGAAGTACCAAAGAAAAGAAAGAAAGAGAGAGAGATACAGAGAAAGAAAGAAGAAGAAAGAAAGAAAGAAAGAAAGAAAGAAAGAAAGAAAGAAAGAAAGAAAGAAAGAGAAACAAGGATAGAAAGACATAGATCCTAAGTCATGGTTTCATTCCAAGTCATTTGGAGACTTCAGAGTAATCTCCTTTCCTTTGACCTCTTTTTTATCTACCGTCAAACTGTGGCTAAGGTGGGCTAACCGGCTGGTGGTTTGGAAGATAAGGTGAGAAAATGCATTGTGAAAGCACTCTGGAAAGGCATATGAGTGATATCAGTGTAAGAGATCATATTATTAAAACAGCTCTGTGGGAAACTGAGCTTTCAGCCATTTCTTTCAAAGCCAGACAAATCCCATGAACCCAAGCCAATGGTGGCCCACTTATGAGTATAGTCAAAGCAGGACTTTTGATTCCTAGAGAAGCTCACCCTGACTTGCTCCAAGCTCTCCAACTTTACTAAATAGTTTACCATAGGTTTGCCAAAAAAAATGCAAAATATTCAGTTAAATTTGAATTTGTTGTAAATAACAATTATTTAATATATGTATGTTCCAAATCACACATGTGATGTTTATACATTAAAAATCTTTCCCTTGTGTATCTTAAGTTCCAATTTAAATGTATTCTGTATTTTTATTTGCTGCATCCAGCAATTTTCATTTTTCCATGATGTGATCACTTATCTCCCTCTGACCCAGCATTTTTTCATATAGAAATGCCCTTCGTGGCCTTTACATCACAAAGGAAGATAGAAGCTGACAATGTCGTGCACCCTGAAAGCAGAGGGTATCTTTCTGTTTATGTATTTATTTTATACATTCATTTGAACATTTTTCTCAGAATAAGACTCTTAAAACAAAACCTTTTAAAACTGTGCTATGTGCCAACAGTTAACCAATAATGTTCAACGTCTACCAAGTTACAGTAACAAGAACCAGATTGACCATCTTGTCTAAAACAAGAAAACCAAACAAAGGACAAACCATATGAAACCAAAGTTGCCCAGAAACTGAATATGAGATAATATAGGTTATTTCTGAAAGATAATAAACAAATAAGGTCTGCCTATCTCTGCCCTGGTATATTGCCTTAAGAAAGTTTCCAGGTCATGTCACGGGGGAAGAAGAACCTGAGTATAGATCAAAAGACTCCCTGAATTGAGAGAAGTGAGCTGAAAGACCAAAATCAGGCTATTGGAGAGAAGAAAGTTGCACAGGGAAAGTACCCCAGATATCTTTAGAGGATACTCTTTCACTATTCAGCAGAATGCTGATCAGTAGGGCCTGGGGATTTAGCTCAGTGGTATAAGTGCCTGCCTTACAAGCACATGGTCATGAGTTCAATCCCTAGCACCGATTAAAAAAAAAAAAAGGAATGCTGATCAGTATGAGGCCAGGAAAAGAACTATCCAAAAGAACAAGGCTAGGAATATTTCCCACTTCCAACAGCCAGATTAGAAGACCTCATCAGTCAGAATATCAAGTAAAATATTCTCAACAGTTTTGCCTCAACGGTGTGAAATAACTAGCCCTAGACTAAACCCTGCTTTTGTACCATTTAACAAGTCTTAAAACCAAGACACCACACGATCAAAACATTTCCAAGTAACTCAACTGTACAGCTGAACAAAAGTTAAGCTGCTGTTTTCAAAGGAGCTCCAGTCTTCACCTTCACACTGGGTGTCGTCTCCTGGCTTAGAGCAAGACTTTTCAGCCTTCCATTGCAGACCTTTTGGCCTCCTGATACAGACTCACAGAGCACACTACAGTGAGCTCCAGGCTTTCAACCATTGACTGACTCTTTTGGAACTCCAACATGCAGACAGCCCTTGTGCACTCTTCCACACCTGAGTCTGCAGGCAGCCATTGCTAGCCTACCTTATAAATTCTTATATATTTATATATCTTATATTAACTCTGTTTCTCCAACAGGCACTGACTCATACAGTTAAATACAATTAACTATGTATTTATATTATGACTTTTTTGTACCAGGGATCAAAGCCATGACCTCATGCTTGCCAGACAGGCACTATACTGCTGAACTCTATCTCTGGCCCCAAAATTATGATTTTTGAATTATTATAATTTCCTATGTATTTAAAACAAATGCATACAGTCTGGAATGTAGCTCAATAGCTATCATGCATAAGGCCTGTAGTTAAATCCCTAGCACCCCAGAAATAAAATTTTTAAAAAGCATAGTTAAGCATCAAATTGTACATCTATACAATCTATACAATTTTGCCAATTTAAAATTTTTGAAAAGCAAGAGATAACATGCATAATTAAAATATATGACAATAGCACTAAGGCTAGAAAACAAATGATACTAGTTAAGGTTATTATACATCCTCCACACGCCCAGCATGGGCAGAGAGAGCCAGAAGATCTGCCTCTGCCTGCTGGGCACCACCACCAAAGGCCACGTGCTACAGGCGGCCAGTGTGGGCAGAGAGAACCAGTAGATCTGCCTTCACCTTCAGGCAGTTGGCACCAGAAGGCTTCTTCTTGCAGGCAGCCAGCAGGAGCAGTGACACACATCCAGGCAAGCCCTGTGCATCAGTAGGCCACATTGGAGGCACTTGGTTACCTAAGGCAGCCATCACCCACTAGCAGAATCAGACAAACACTCCTCTGTGTGTCTGCCACCATCATGGGAGTCCCACTGTGGACACACAGGCTGAGAGAAGCAGCCCCACCTCCATGCACTCCTGATCATCAGCAAAGCCCCAGTGTAACTGCACAAGTCTGGAGAAGCCCACTCCATGCCCTGCTACCTCCCTGTAAATTTGGAATTAGAGGAACTCTGGTGCCTGTCCCATCCCTCTACACTGCCTAGGAGCAGCCAAATAGGAAGTGCCTGGGGCCCCCACAACCAGCTTGTTGGGAGGAACCCAGGAGAATGTCAAGACAAAGGAGCAAAAGGCAAGCTCAGACTTCCAGCCCACACAGAACAAGTCTGGGAGATACAGTGATGGAAGAAAATGGAAGTCACACACCTGAAATCTCTGAAAGGACAGCAACTGAAGTAAGGAAACAACTTCATGAGATTGTAAAAGCAGTCAAATCACAAATAATGCCTCAGGTAAAAGAAGAAATCACAAACGTACTGAAAGAATTGTTCAACAATTCTAAAGAAGACATAGACAAAAAAAAAAAGGAGCATAGGAAAATGATGGAAACTTTGAATGAATGTAGAAAGGAATTACAATGCATGAAACAAATTCAAAGAGAGATCCAGGAAATTAAAAATTCAATTGAAAACTGGCAAAACCACTTGAAAGAGACTAAAGATAGACTTTCAAACCTTGAAGATAGGATTGCAGCTAGTGATTATGAAAGAAAAGATCTCTTAAAAATAACATGGAATCAGGAAATAACAACTCAACAGCTGAAAGATGATGCAAAGAAGCATAATTTAAGAATAATAAGTATCGGGCCGGGGATTTAGCTCAGCAGCATAAGTGCCTGTCTTGCAAGAGCTCGGTTGTGAGTTCAATCCCTGGTACTGATTTAAAAAAAAAAAAGAATGATAGGTATCAACAAAGAAGCAGGGATCAACACAAATGAAATTAAAAGGATAGTCACAGAAGTAATAGAAGAAAACTTCCCAAACACAGGAAATGGATCTGGCATACAGATAACTGAGGTATATAGGACTCCAACTAGCCATAACCAAAGTAAATTTACACTCAGACATATAATAATCAAGATCCCAGAAATTCATCACAAGTACAGAATATTAAAAGCTGTTAAAGAAAAGGGACAGATCACCTATAAAGGAAAACCAATCTGAATCACAGCAGACTTATCAACACAAACCAAGTCAAGAAGAGTTTGGAGTGAAGTGTTTCAAATCCTGAAAGAAAACAACTTCCAACCCAGATTGATCTAACCAGCAAAACTATCTTTCAAAATTGATGGAAAAATAAGATACTTCCATGATAAAGAACAACTGAAGAAATTCATGACTACCAAACCAACCCTACAGAGAGCACTGAAGGATATTCTAGAGAGAGATAAAGATGACTATGGTTCCAGGAACAGTGGCAGAGGAGGATCACCAAACAGGACAGGCAACTGAATGAAGGGGAAAAGTGGAGGGCCAACAGCAGGAAGATAGCAGGGCAGAGACAAACCAATGTATGCCGGTTGTAATCATTAATATAGATGGCCTCAGGTCAGTAATAAAAACAAACACAGGGAGAGTGGATCAAGAAACAAGACCCATCAATACACTGTACACAAGAAACACATTTAAGTGGAAAGGAAATTCATAGACTGAAAATCAAAGTAGAAAAAACAATTGTTTCATGTGACAGGAGACCAAAAAAAAAAAAAAGGCAAGAGTAACTTGCCTATATAAATAAATTAAAGAGCCAAATAAAAGATAAATAGTAGAAACAAGGAGATATATCTTTTGCAAAAGGTAAAAGAGCTAAGTGATAGAGCGAAGCAGGTGGGAGGTAACGGGAAGGAGATGAAGAAAACAATTGAGATGTGTTATGTACACATTCACACTCCCCACAATGAATGTAACCATATGTACTGCAAACATGTACTAATAAAAAATAATCCCCCCCAAATTCCTGATAATTAGACTTCTTCCATGTTGCTGTATGTTTTCTGTGCCTCATAGCTTTTTTCTCTCATTCCTTCCATTACTGTCTTGTTTTGATTTTTTTTGTAGCACAATATTTCCATCCATGATCATTTCTCTGTATTACAATGGATATTGCATTTAACATCTTAAACTTAAACTAATCTCATTTAAATTTATACCAACGTAAATTCAATAACACACAAAACTCTACTCCTATATTGCCTTTATGTTACTAATGCCACAGTTTATATCTTCATACAATGTGTGCTCGGTAACACAGGCAATAATAGTTTATGCATTGGTCTTTTAAATTATGTAGAAAATAAAATACAACTTTGCAAAACAAAATTACAGTAACAGTAACTTTTATAGTTGCCCTAGTATTTACCTCTACTGGAGATCTTTATTTCTCTGTACAACTTTAATTAATTGTCTAGTTTTCTTTCAGTTCAACTTGAAAAAATCTACTTGGCATTTCTTATGAGACAGGTCTGATAATAACAAACACCTCCAGTTTTTCTGTACTGGAAAAATGTTTTCTGTACTGGAAAAATGTCTTTATCTAGGAACTACTCCTTCATTTTTGAAGAACAATCTTTCCAGGTACAGAGTCCTAGGTTGAGTGTTTTGAATATATCAAATCAACCCACTGCTTACTGGTTGCAAAGATTTCCAGTGATGATTTGCCTGCTAATCTTCTTGAGAATTCTTGTATTTCTTGAGCCACATATCTATTGCTGAGTTTAAGAGTCTTTCTTCATCTTTGACTGTTGACAGTTTAATAATAAAGTGTCTTGCTTGATATGGAACATTTTCAGTTTACCCACTTGGAGTTCACTAAATTTCTTGAATACATTTATTTATTTATTGCATCAATTTGGGGAATACTCAACCACTATTTCTTCTAAAAATTCTCTCTGCTGTTTTCTCCCTTTTCCTGGCATTCCCATAATTCATGTTTGATCCATTTGATGGTATCCTAGAGCTCCTTAAGTGCTATTCATTTGTTTTTATTTTTGTTTTTCATACTTGATAATTCCAATGCTTCTAGATTTAAAATTCACTCAATTTTTCTTTTGCATTCTTGGATAGGTTTTGCCCTCTAATATACTTTTCATTTCATTTATTGTACTTTTCAGGTCCAGAATTGTCTTTTGGTTATATTTTATAATTTCTATCTCTGCACTTTTTTCTATCTCTGTATTGATAGACTTATTTTGTGCATATATTATTTTCTCATCTTTGTCCATGCTCTCCATTAGCTCTTTGAGCATCTTTGAAACAGTTATGTGAGAGTCTTTGTCTATCAACTACTACATTCATGCTTCCTCAGTTGTATTTGCTGTCAACAAATAGTGGGGTAGTATTGTTTGTGGGTTGTTGGTGAGGCATGGATGAGATGTTGCATTTTTTTAACTTTGATGAACTATATTTTCCTGCTTCTTTGTGTGCCTTGTGACTTTTTGCTATAAACCAAAAATTTGAATTTTATAGTTGGATAAGTATGGAAATTAGAATCTCTTTCTCTCCTACTATAGGTTGTCATTTCTTCTTTGTTACAGAGTGTTTCCATGTCAGGAAAACTCAAAGTGATAATCTAAGCTTTTTTTAGATCTTTTCTGAGCCTGTGACTTTTTATGGATATGAGCAGTCATTTTCTTAAGCACTACATATATGTACTTTTTTCTGAACTGTTCCAAGAACAGGCTCAGACCTTTAAATCTTCTGAAAGTCCTTACAACCCATGGGAAATGCAACATCTCATCCATGCCTCATTGATTAAAGTAACAATCACAAACAGAATTCTACTCTACTATTTGATATTCAAGGTCATTTCTAACACTCTGACTGTAGAAAGCAGCACCAAAACACAGCTTACCATCCTCACAGTTACCTGCCGCAGAACTGGGTAAAATGGTTAGCTGCAGCTGAACCAACAACTAAAAGTAGCTGAAGTTACCAAGCTGTTCCCCAGAAGTTTCAAGCACTCAAGTTCATATATAAAAGAAAAATTTTATCCATAAAAGAAAAAACTTAAAGTTTTTTAAACCTATCAATTTTTAAATTTCTTCTGTATTATATTTTTATATCTTTTGGAGAGCTTTCACAGTTAGGGAGAGACTAACTCTCCCCCAAGGCTAGTATTCACTTTTCATATGGAAATCAACTCCTAAACACCTTATTTCCCAAAATGACCTGAAAAATGATGCTCACACAAATATCTGCAAATGAACATTTCTAGTAGCTTTATTCATAATCATCCCAAACTAGAAGTGAATAAGATGTGCTTGGGTCACTGAACAGATAGATGAGTACATCCATACCATAGTCTATTATGTAGAAGGGTTGTTTTTTTTTTAATTAACAAGCTATAAAAACATTACCATATGATCCCAATTATACAACACTCTGGAAAAAGTAAAAGACAATGATGGAAAAATATCAGTGTTTTCTAGGTTCTGCAGGAAGGAGAATAGCACACAGGAAAATGTTTTAAGATGACAAAATTATTTTTGTATACCACTGTAACAGGGAATTCATACACTTTTTATCAAAGCCCATTGTCTTAGTTACTTTTTACTCATTGCTCGGACAAAATACCTGATGTCCAAAGTTGGGAAAGGAAAGGTTTATTTCTTACAGTTTTTGGAGGTTTCAGTCCATACTCAGTTGGCTCCAAGGCAGGGTGGAGTTCATGGCGCAGTTCATGGCGGCTGCAAAACAGCAAGCGGAAACCGGCAAGAGAGAGAGACACACACAGTTTCTTCCTGCCATTACATCACATCCTGGCTCCACCCCCTCGGAGGGTGTAGCACTGACACCACCAATCCAAGCACTAGACAATGAACCAGTCACAAATGTACAATGCAAATACATGAGGCCTTGGGGCCACTGACATAAACCATGACACCCATAAAATTTTGTAGCACAGAAATGTCTGCTAAGCTATATAAAATTTTTTAAATCACTTAGAAGTTTGTGGGACACTAGGATGGAACTAGGACACAAGGAAACAAAGTAATCTAACTGTATTACAAATATATAGGGGGAGAGACCAGCGTCGTGGCCTGACTCTGTGGGACCCGAACCTCCGGGACCCGCAGAATGGCCCGGGCTGTTTGGATTGAAAGTCTGTGCAGACCAGCATCTCGGCGCAACTGTCTGGGCCCATAGCCCCACCCTTCACCCCCAGGAAATCTCACAGAGACCAGCATCATGGCCTGACTCTTTGGGACCTGGAACCTCCCGGACCCACAGAGAGGTCTGGGCTGTTTGGATTGGGAATATTGTGGAGACTGGCATCTTGGCCAGGTCTGTTAGGGACCAGGAACTTTGCAGAAACCAGCATTTTGGCCTGACTCTCTGGGACCTGTAGGCCCACCCTTCACTTGCAGGGAACCTCCTGGAGACCTGCCTGGGACAAAGCACGGTGGCCTGGCCTGCCTAAGATTCCACAGGCTCTGGGTGGACCACACCCAGCATTTGCCTTACAACTTAGGGAGCCAGGAGCGCACAGAGGGGAGTTAGGACACTGTGAGGAAGCCAAGAGCCTGTGGGGGAGCCACTGCCCCTCAAGGAACTGAGGGTGCAAGAGGTAATTCATCACACATGCAGAGAAAGCTTTGGAACACCGCTCAAAGTAAGGAAATATAGAAAAATGACAAAAGGAAAGACCAAAAGGCAGGCTCAAAGACCTAGCCCTCCCCAAGAAAACTTAGAAGCCATGTACATAGAAGAAAAAAGAAGCCATACACCTGAAATGTCTGAAATGATATCATATGACATAAATATGCAAATAGGGAAACCTATGGAGAAATTCAAATCAGAAATACTTGCCCAGGTAAAAGAAGAATTGATAAAAATAGTGAAAGAAATAGTGAACATATCTAGTGAAAACACAGCTAAAAAATTAGAGGAACAAAGCAAACAGATAGAATCCCTGAATGATCAATATAAGAAACAAACAGAATGCATAAAGCAGATTCAAAGAGAAATACAGGAAATCAAAAATTCTATTGAAAGCTGTAAAAACCACATCAATGAAAGTGAAGATAGAATTTCAGACCTCGAAGATAAAATTGCAGCCAGTGAGCAGGAAAGACAAGATCTTTTAAAAATAACCAAGAATCAGGAAATAACAATTCAACACCTGCAAGATGATGCACATAAAAATAACATAAGATTAATAGGGATATATGAAAAAGAAGAGGACAGCCCAAATGATATCAAGAGGATATTTACAGAAGTAATAGCTGAAAACTTCCCAAACGTGAGAAGAGAAACTGACATCTGGATAAGTGAAGCATATAGAACTCCAAACAGCCATAACCAAAATAACACTACACCCAGACACATAATAATCACCATCACAGAAATCCAACATAAGAATAGAATACTAAAAACTGTTAGAGAGAAAAGAGAGATCACCTATAAAGGAAAACCTATCAGAATCACGGCAGACTTCTCAACACAAACAATGAAATCAAGAAGAGCATGGAGTGAAGTCTTTCAGATCCTAAAGGAAAACCACTTCCAAC